>CABEEJ010009179.1:0-19873 GCA_901482245.1 Timema douglasi
TCTACTCCAGTATCACCTAGGTAAGTGTGCTGGCTATCCCTCCTAATTTAAACCATGATTTAGCCTAGTGCTCTATACCACATATTTTTATAATACAAAGCCCAGCTATAATTGACTTACACCGAGCTCAAGGATTTACAATTTAATATAGTTTCATATCTGTGCAATACCATAGTGTTACAGATTTTTTTTTTACCCGATTACATCTTTTGAAATTGAAGTTTACATAACTATTATCTTAATTCAACTATATGTGGCCATATTTTAGATTATTGAGGTTATGTTCTTTAGTAAATAACGGACTACTTCTTAGAGACGGAAGTTGGGCTTTTTAAGAACTGACTCGGACCACAAGCTCGAAATTGATGATGATGATGATGATGATTATGATTAGAGAACAAAAGATTTTCTCTACATTATCAACACTAACCTTTTGTGTGATTTCTTTCACAGCTACACAGGATTTATAATATTTGGAAATATAACTTTATTGTAAACTTTACATTATTTTACCATTTTCGAATATTTTTTAAAAATATATTTCAAAGTCTTCATCACAATATTTTTCATTTTACTATCATTGTTAATCCTATAGTCTGATACGTAGACAGTAACTGACCACCATCTTGTTGTTTATTTTCGAGGGTCCTATGTTAAACCCTCGACTTGTTTAATCGTGTTCTTCCTTGACCCACTAAACGCCAAACTATCTGGTTGTCATTCGTCTAGAACATGTTTCACTGCATCATATAGACATAATTGTTTTTTTGGGCAATAGATTTTAACATGACATATATATACACGTAACGTTTCTATTTGAGATAAATCCCTGCACCTTTTCTGAGTAAGTTTCTTATAAACTTATTATTTTAGATGTATTTTTGATGGTTCAAATACAAGCCCTTTTCAGGTACCAGATGTTTTTTTAGTAATATAATGTACTTAACCTTAGTAAAGCTTGTAATACAATTATGTAGTGTTATAATTCCGATGATTATTTCATATGAAAATTTTACTGAATATTTTTATTCATTATTAAAAACTACCCGCTAGTCCTATCTCAACTCCATATTTAGAATCATGAATATTTTGATGAATACTATCCATTGGCTTATGCATTTTGTTTTATAGATCATTAATAGTTTTCATTAACCTTGGTGGTCTTAAGCTTAGTACGTACTTGGAATCATTGTTTCCCAGCTGTTTCCCAACTGTAACCGTATTGTTTCCCAATGGTTGGCCAACATGGGAA
Source organism: Timema douglasi (assembly GCA_901482245.1). Lineage (NCBI taxonomy): Eukaryota > Metazoa > Arthropoda > Insecta > Phasmatodea > Timematidae > Timema > Timema douglasi. Next base: position 1,253 of record CABEEJ010009179.1, read on the forward strand.
ACGGATTGTTGGCAAACAAAGGAACATTGTTCCGCGTCCAGACTACAATGATGAAACATTCGTTTCCTGTACAGAGTTCTGTTGAGTGAGAGATGTCTATTGAGGATGCTGCTATGGCTTGTGCTTTGTATGTAGTTGTGAGCTGTTCGAGAAGACAGAGAAGAAGAAAACGGGTGGGTTTGTAAAGTGCTTCAAGCTTCTGACAGAACTGAAGCTCAAAAACGGCTGTGGCCCTGTATTATAATTATTATTATCACCGCGTCTTACTACCCGTTTGGGTTATACGCACTTACGCTAATGTGTAATGGTAGGGTGATTGTGAGATGAAATGGAGGACCTACAGTTTAACGTGGAATCCGAACCACGGTGGAGGCCTGGCATTCCCCACATTCACAAGATGTCTTGTCAGAGGNCCCCACATTCACAAGATGTCTTGTCAGAGGTGAAGGAAGGGTTTGGTAATCATATAAATCTTTGCCGGGACCGAGGATTGAACCCCTGACGCCGGCATAGAAGTCTTGACACCTTACCCCTAAACCACCAGGTCACTTTGTATTATAAGCTTGACCACGGTGTAACTTCTCAAAGTAAGCTTATTACCTTGAATGGTAAACGAAGGGTATATCCCATGGTTATGAAGAGTCGCAAGATATTTTGGATGTGACTGTAAATTGATAACCTCTATTTCAAGAATTATGTTTGAGATATTAGTAGTCTCAAAATCCTCAATTCTTGTTTTTAGAGGTTTTTTTTTGCTATGGGTGGAAGATACTTAAGACCAAGTTTCGAGAAATAAGGGTAAGGCGGCGATCATGCTCTTCCCCCTTTTCTAGTTTTACTATTGCTGACCTTGGATTCATGCATAGGAACAAAGATAGTGTTCAACAAAATATGTTGTATAGCTTCTTAAATATGAATCGTTTTGATTTTTAGCGCAGTATTAGGAAACTCTTTTTTGTTTGTCCTTAGGGTGTGTGTTAAGTAATTGTCATGTGATATAGTTCAAAGTCAAGACGTCTAATCTTAAATCGTTGATAAAATAAGTGTGAAAAGTCGGGACAAAATGGAAGAACAGATTGCACAAAAACAAACTATGAATAGCGGTACTTAAGATTCTTAAAAAAATAAAATGTCACTTTTCTCTTGACTATTTGTGGAACAGATTCACTGCTTACCCCCCCATCCTCCTTGGTTATGTAATTAAAGTAATAATTGTGTGTGTGTGTGTGTGTGCACGCATGTGAGCTATTTTTAAATTAGCCGCATAAAAAGAAGTAGATATGTGTAGAAAATAACAGTATTAAAATAATAAATGTTTTGTTGAGTGAGCTGAATTAGTATGAGGTTAAAAAGTTTTTCCGCGCAGTTGGTATGATGAGGAATTTACATTAGGATTTAAGAGCGTAAATGCAATTTATATAAGGACATCGCTATCTGGTTTTAACGTCACACATTTATTGGTATGTTCTAAAATAACTTCTTGGAAAACAATTTGGACCATTAAAGGTTTCAATAATAGATTGACACAGTTTTAATTTCGACTGTTAAGTCTATAAACATCTATTTTAACATTTGAATCTAGAAAACTGATTGACATTTGGCCATGTCCATTTTCTGAAACTTATGTGCTTTATATTTATTTTAACTTTTAATTCATACGTTACATTTATAGCTTTCAAAACTATTACTACATATAAAGATAATCTGGAACTAATATTCTTCGTAAGTATTAAATGTGTAACGATACATAAATTATTATGTTTGAAACAAATATGTTCATTATTATGTCATTAAATAAATATGATAGAAAATTAGAAACTGAGACACAAATATTAGTCATCAATTTTCTTCAATTCTATCATACTTAACTAAATAGTAAAATGAATTAGTGCCTAATGGCTTGGAAATGTATAACAAGACATTGCAGAAACACTGTACAATAATATAAAGTTATTGATAGTGAAGGAAGCCGACCTGAAAGAATAGTTAAGTTATCCCTAGATATAAAAATACAATTCTCTCTTCATTTATTCTCCTCTTAAATTATTACACTTCACAAATTGTTTTAAATTTTCGGATATATTCCTTTATCATTTGAAGAGAGACATTGAAAAAACACAAACAAAGATATGCTATAGAACTACATGTTTCTAGCGAAACAGTGATTTTACGATATCAGTGAATACAGTGACTGTGATTTTAAAATATCGGTGATTTATAGCAGTGATATTTCACTCTGACTAGTATTCAGTGTCTTGTCACTTTCCAACCACGGTCAAAGCTAGTATTTATCTGCTGTCCAAGTAGGCGAGTACATTCGCGTATCGAGTATTTAGTATCTACTCGAATAGTTCCATGAGTATCGGTGGGAAGGAAAACTAATTACTCGGGTGTTTGGCGGCTTGCAACGGAATTTGATACTTAAAGGCCCAACATAAACTCTTCCTGTCGCCACTGACATTGACAATTGACATCCAGCTACCTAATCTTCAGGTTTCGTCCGAGTTTATGTTGGCTGACTAATGTACAGTCAATACAAAAGTATGCGTTTTAAGAAGTTTCTTACAGTTGATAAAAAGATAATGCAAAAAATGTTATTTAATATTTTATAGTGAAATGTTATGTAATTTGTGCAAAATTTGCAGTTCAACAAACATTATGCTAAACTTGAATACCGATATTAAAACTTATTTGACGTACTATGATAAACTCTTGTAATTGTGTAATTTATTTAGTGATCTGTTTTACTACAGTTAGAATTTATGTGATTTTAAAGATGAACTTAACATAATGGTGATTGGCTTAGAAAATGTTGTTTGGAATGCAGGTCATATATTATATTATTGTAGTGTTATTTTATTTTAAATTCCTTACATCTAATAGTAGATGAACTACACATATATTGTGGGTGACCTTGCGGTCTAGGGGGTAAGGTGTCAGACTTCTGTGCTGGCGGCCGGGGTTCAATCCTAGATCCCGGCACAGATTTATCTGATTACCAAACCCTTCCTTCACCTCTGACAAGACATCTTGTGAATGTGGGGAATGCCAGGCCTCCATCGTGGTTCGGATTCCACGTTAAACTGTAGGACCTCCATTTTCATCTCACAATCACCCTACCATTACACATTAGCGTAAGTGCGTATAGCCCGAACGGGTAGTAAGACGCGGTGCTAATAATAGTAATAACTACACATATGTTAGAAGCAAATAAACTTTAGATTAGGCTATAGGATGATCAGGTTCATCAATGCATTGTAAATATTAGGGTTCATTTATATACTTTATATTTTGTTACTAATTTTAATTAACTATTTTCAATTTTGGTGATAGGATTGCTGAAAAAAAGAATAAATGATTTTTTTCATAGCCTACTTTTAAAAAGAATTCGAAATATGATTTGCTTAGTAAGCAAGCTTTTCAATTTTGTTCTTGACAACAAATATTTTGTATTGAAAACTCATGTGAATGAAACATTTAAACCATCATAGTCAATTTTACGTGGCAATCTGATACCGTTTTTGAAAACTGAGCTCTACGAGATCAAGTGTTTTAAACAGAATTAACAGGTAAAACATGCCAGTCAATAAGTTCGATTCTCAAATAGCTGGTAGAAAATAAAATATAAATTAATAACAAGGGTCGCAAAGCGAGTATTTACCCGAGTGTCTAGCAGAAGCAAAACTAACTCCATAGCTCGAGTAACTGTTACCATCCGATGTATCTCTGATCGCTGATATCTCAATCACTGATACTTTTGAGATCGAGTCAGTGGGAGTAGCGATGATTATATGATCATATGGTATCGGCGAAAAAATCACAGTCAGCGATTTTATCGCCTATCTGTGGAAAAATGTAGGTTTGTTGAATAGCATATCTTTCTTTGTGTTTTTTCAATGTCTTTTTTCAAATGATAAAGGAAGATATCGGAAAATTTAAAACAATGTCTGAAGCGTAATAGTGCAAGAAAAGTAAAGCAGAAATGAAGAGATTGGTGTGTTTTTCTATTTAGGCGTAACCTAACTATCCTTTCAGGTTGGCTTCCTTCACTATCAATTACTTGGCATTATTGTATGTTATTGTCATTAAAAAAAACTAAATGAATAGAAGAATAGAGAATGCTTGACAGTTCTATCAAACTTTATGTTATCAGGACTAATAAAAATAAGGTATGAAATCAAGCTGGGGAAACTTTCCTGTCCAGTCATAGTTGATAACTTGATTCTTTGATGGGCTTGTAAAATAACATTCATATTTGAAATAATAATTGTAATAAAAACCAGGAACTTTGGGTGTTCAAGACTGACATTTATGATTGGGTTCGAGATCAAGAAATAATAAATATATTATTTCTGGTGAAAGTGAGAACAGAAAATTTCTAATTCGTAATTTCAGGTGTCTTCAATACTTAATTGATAGTTTTTTCTGTGTGGGGGAATTACATTGAGGGATCAAAGCTGGATATATCAAGTTGGGTTAGAAATATGGCAAGATTTTGTCTATATTTTGATACAAACATTTAAAAATTGGCGGCTTTGTAATAAAGTTTTCTTCTGTTGCCAACTATGTTGTGACGAGATATATATATATTTTTTAAAATTGTATTTTGATGTTTTGAAAACAGCTAATACTAATAATTAAATATCTCTCTTAGGAAAACCTCTTTTCGCTTTATGAGGTAATTGTATTATATTTGGTTTTTCCTTATAGAGTTGTATACCTTCCACCTTTAATGATTAAATTATAAAATCTTAAAATTTGCCATTTGAAAAAAAGCTAAATATTTTATTTACGGTAATAAAATCATTTGAGTACGGATGGTTGTAATGGGATAGATAAGTGTAAAGCCCTTAAGGGCAATATCTTATTTGATCAATAGTTAAAAGTATCTTAAGAAACTTTCCCAGAATTCTCGAGATTACAAAATATATTTTCCAGCTCTTGGATATGGAAGAAAAATATTTTTTTCTTGTGGCTAGTCTAAATTTCGAGATTCCTTATCACAGCCCCGATTAAAGGTGTAAAATGATTTATAGTTGTCACATTTGACAGTTTATTGTCTTTTAATGGCGAAGATAGAAGAATTGCCACCAAAAATAATTCTTCTACATATTCTATCTAACCAAAGTCCTACTTTTAGGCTTAACTTTTTAAATACGTTTGAAATACGACTTTCGAGACTGGTCGCATTTTAAGATTTTTAAGTGCACTTCTTCACGCTGGCCTGTAGAGAGACATGAATCAACTTAGGTTTAAGGGTTTGCAAAAAAAAAAATGTGTATTTGATATTTATTTCTTAGATGATGTGTGACTCATATGGCATTGTATTTGCTCTCCTGAAAAGAAGGAATAATATAAACAGGAATATGGATTGAATGAGATTTTGGTGTTTGGTAAAAATAAGATGTTCAAGAATTGAAGAGTCTGATGGAACAACGATGTAAGTCACTATTTTATAAAGTGATGTTTGTTGCACTGAGCTAGCTGTAACACTTTCTTTCTATTATATTGTTTATTATTATTATTATATTACTCGCCTCGGTGGCGTAGTTGGCTAACGCGCTAGTCGTGTTGAGCTCGACTGCCGAGGACGGGGAGATCGAGTTCTGAATTTCGGTGGGTTTTTTTTTGCCTAAATGGTTTTCCACTCTCCCTCCACGCAAATGCGAGTTCACTTCCTCTAATTCAACCTTCCCAATTCCTAATCCATCGGCGTAATTAGTACTTAAAGCATATAACCTGAACGGGTAGTAAGATGCGGTGCTAAATAATATTATTATTTATTAGTTAACGTGTTTAGGATGGTTAACACTTTGTTCTTCCTTTAAAATGCTACCCAAATTAGTTAGCTCTCTTCCAAAGACTAGAGCTTTGTATACTCCTAGCATTTAAAGATGTTGCCTAAGTGTGACATCACCGCAGGTCAAGGAAGAATTTCCAGGGTTAGTGTATCTGTGTTTTATTCAGAGAGTTTCAAAGATATAATATTGAAACAAAAAAAAAACCGTACTTTTTATGGGATGGAAGGGTACGCGAGAAAATACCAGTGTTTTGGTGGTTTTTATGGCGAAACCTTTTTTTTTTTTGCCAGAATAAATAAAATACTGCTACAGATAAACATAGAGCTTAAATACTTTTCTTCACATGTTGATATCAACAGTTGTTGAATATCTGTCACGAGCATGGTGGCATTATCTAACATCCTATTTAAATAAAGAGAAAAAAAAGTTGTCATTAAATTCCAGAACACCCTTGGAGAGGTATTCAAGAAATTTTGAGTTCATCGCGTGAAGAAGATTAAATTAAATGTTTGTACTGTAGCAATATCTTATTTATTTTGGCTAAAAAAAATATTTTGCCATAAAAACTGGAAAACCACTGGATTTTTCTTGCGTCCACTTCCATTCCACCTTAAATAAATCTAATAATAGTCTTACATTGTCACAGAATGGTTTCTTGATCTGAAATATATAATTTTTTAAATAGTATACAACTGATTATATTTTATATATTGTTGAAAATGTCTTATAGGAATCTTCTTGCCGGGACGTAGATTAAAAAAGTCAGGGGAAGTATATCCATATAAAATAGGAAACAAGAAATTAGCACCACGTCTTACTACCCGTTCGGGTTATACGCACTTACACTAATGTTTAATGGTAGGCTGATTGTGAAATGAAATGGAGGACCTACAGTTTAACATGGGATCCGAACCACGGTGGAGGCCTGGCATTCCCCACATTCACAAGATGTCTTGTCAGAGGTGAAGGAAGGGTTTGGCAATCAGATAAATCTGTGCCGGGACCGAGGATTGAACCCCGGCCGCCAGCACGGAAGTCTGACACCTTACCCCCTAGACCGCCAGATCACCGATAAGAAATAAGTAATTTAAAAAATGAAAACCCATATGTTTGTGCGCAATAGTAGAATGAGTGTGTATCCATGTTAGAGGAAGAAGGGAAGTGTTTTCAATAGATAAACAAGAGGTCTGCAAGTGAGAACTACTCATTTCATTCCTTTTATTTCGTATGTTACTGTCATAATATGATAGTGCTTAAGCACTTTAACTTCAAGATAAAATGCAAACCACTGAAATAACTTCGAAATCACAAGTAGTTAACAACGTTAAACCAAAGTAAGTATCTTACATGACTCAGTGGCGCTATCTGTATATTTATTCTAATACTGCAGGTAAAAGGCGAGTAAAGTAGAATTTTGAGACACTGTATCCATATTTGTGCGAAGGAAACCATTTATGAAAATATACTTCAGCCCGACCGGTATTTGAACACTGACCCGGTTATCACCATCATTACTTTCTATTACCTAAGACCTTAAGTCCACCAATGAGCATCACATTTTATTCTAGGCATGACCCGCCTCGATGGCGTAGTTGGCAAACGCGCTAGTCGTGTTGAGCTTGACTGCTGAGGACGGGAAGATTGAGGTTCGAATCTCGGTCGGGTGAACTGTTTTTTTCCCCCCAAACGGGTTTCCCCTCTCTCTCCACGCAAATGCGGGTTCACTTCCTCTAATTCAACCTTCCCAATTCCTAATCCACTAGCGTAATTAGTACTTGAAGCGTATAACCCGAACGGGTAGTAAGACGCGGTGCTAAATAATAATAATAATAAAAATAATAATATTCTAGGCATGAAACAATATTTGTCAAAAATAAAAAAATTGTAGACTTATGCCGCGGAATAGGATCCTACATTATTTCTAAGAATTATTTGAAAACGTCGCATATAACTTACAAAGTTGTCTCAGTCGACGCTTCAATTACCACAAGTTGGGTCATACACTTGTCAAATATTTGCGAGATGATCGCTTCTAGCGGATTACAGACGGCAGTTGCGAGTTGGAGCGACCATCACAAACTCGCCCTTCAGCTGCCAATTGAGAGCATGTCCTTCTCAGGGGAAGCGCTTGCAGTAACGTACACGAACGTCTTGCACCTGACAAAATCTTAAGATTTCTGCGAGACATAATGGCTGACATTCAGAAGACATGTGTACAGTAGTAACATGTTACCTTGATGTAGCAGGCAAGTGGCCCGACTTGTATTTACAATCTGCAAATACTAGACAAGTGTGCGACCTCACTTAAAAGTGTAGCGTTAAAGTTGAAAATTTAAAAAAAAAAATAATAATGTTAAATATTTGTTACCAGTGTGAAAGTGCATGAATAGGTTCTTTCTATTTTCTATGTAATATTTTTGATTTGATGAATATTTGTCTTTTACAATAAACTCTTATTCATAAATGACGAGCTTAAAATAGACAAAAAAATAAAATATTTTCCACTCTTAACTGTAAATGTAGTGAAAGTAAAAATGTTGATACTATGTGCACCACATAACCTTAAATAAAGTGGGTAGGCATGGAATTGATGAGTAATTTCACGGAAGGCAAGTGTTGCTGATGTAAGACTACATTAAAACCGTAGTTCACTGCATACTTGCGACCAGATCGTTAAACTGTTCCTTATTGTATCCACCCGAGTAGAAGACGAAGAAGTGTTTTTTTTTCCTTCTGAATTCAGTTTCCTCAAAATTGTGAACTATCTTTAAATTCATGTCTTTGAAATAACAAAAAGATTGTCAAGAGTCAATGTGTATTTGTTAGCAGTATTAGGAGACAGTAAATATTTTTAAATTAGAGATTAGTTTGTTGACTTACTGTTCAAGGTCAAGCTTTTATATCTAGCTTTCGGCTGCTGACAAGACACCCCTCTCTTAGTTTCAGACAGTGACAGGATTCTAATACAAGTATGATTTAATTGTTTTAATTAAATATATTGATCCCTTTAATGTGTTATATATTATCAACTTTATTCCTAATTAATTTGGATCCCTAGGTCTAATATGTGCTTTTTTCCTACGGACATAAGATAATGTTTTGTGGGGGGCGTCTTATATTCAAGTAGGGCCTAAATACTTTACATGGTTGACCCAAAGTCGCTCGTGTTCGCGACAAAGTCACTGTCGCTGGGCGGTAGACGAGTTGAATGACCCTCCTTGTACAAAACGAGGCTTAATGTGCTGCCCTCGTGATTGCAAGTATGGCTGTAGTCTTATAGTAAATATGATATAAATTAGAGCAGGAAGGTTAATGTGTGTACCTGGTGAGAGGTTAGGGGATCACATCTCCCCGCCTAGTACCCCCAATATTTGTACTTAAAAGACAAGTTTAAGTCTCATTGAACTTAGAATTTAGTTGACTGATTTGTTTGTAAATAGTTTGCACACTTATAAGAGTTTAGCTATCCCACACATGCATTGTATGCTCTTATTTAAATGGATTGACCTTTCTTGACAATAGTCCCGAAAAAAAACAACTTTTAAATGTCTCTATCTATAAGTGTTCTATCATTGTTTACCGAGATCCATTTTCTCCCTTTTCTGTTTTTTCTCTTTTCCTCGTTTAGGAAGTTGCGTTGCACGTTTTAGACTCCCTCCTCCTGATGAATTCCGATAGAATGAAACCTAGGTCGGGGGACTCGGCGGAAACGATCGATTTTCTTCAAGAGGCTGCCATTACCTATTTGTCCAGTGGCAGCAATGTAAAGTGTGAACAGTGTTCTTCTTTTCATTGTAACAGCCATATTGTGTTTGTCTCCCTTTTATATGTTTTCATCCACCTCCATATTGGAAAGTCAGGCATATATCCATATGTGAGTATGTTATAATTTGGTACATTTATGTAATAATTAAGTCCAGACATTGTTGGCTTTTCCATTGTTCCATAAAACATCAATACTCTATGGCTGCGTGACAACTATTATTGTTATTAATTAGATTTCTCTCTTGTTTGTGCCAAGGAAAGGTACTTTGGCTGTTGTTAGAATGCTAAAAAGTTTGGTTCTACGTCCACCATTGAATGTCAAAGAGATAATTAAGAAAATACAAACATTAAAAAATATACAAATAAAATGTTTACTATAAAACAATATAGAAATTAGCAGTTTTTAAAATTGTATTGACACTAATAATAATGTAACACCATAAGTAGAAACATTTGTTTTAGCTATCTCTTTTTATTTATTTGTTTTACTATTTTATACTATTTGACTTTTTTTTAACTTTAGTCGATCTCTGTGGTCTTAAGGTAAAGTGGCGCTTGCCACAGGACCCAATGTTTGTGGGTTCAAAACCCATCCGAGGACGACAGATTTTTTTTCTTGAGCGATAAATATCCAAAGCAGAACTTTCTTCGGAGGGGGAGTAAAGTCATCGGTGTCATGTCGATTATGAAATGTAAAATAACCCAGGAAGGTATGTGAAAATACCTTTCTCAGTAAAATTGGTAGGACCTTTCGTGCTCGCTCATAGAAATTCTCATGTAATGATATAATCAGATGGTTCAGAAAGTGCACACTAAGCATCTCAAATAAAAAATAAACACCTTTTTTTAAAAACTTTTCTCAAGTAATTGTCTCCAATGTTCAAACATTAACTTTTTTTTTATAAATAAATTTACTAGGAATATTTGAAAAGAGGTTTTCATTGAAGTGTTCCATTAATTCAATTTACTTTAGTTTCACCATTATATAATATTTTATGCTCTGTCTACAGAATCAAGTATGTCCGGGTCTAACCATCGCTACAGAATACAATATTATTGCGCCTGTTTTCTCCCAAAGTCCTGGTCCTAAAGCGAGACACAAAAATGAAATAGTATTTGTTTAATCCAGGTGCACATTCTAGTGAACAATTGAATATAATTATTCTTTAAATGAAGTGTGTCCATGACTTAAAAACAAAAATAATATCAACTTTTTTTTGGGCTTGCTTCAAATAGAATGATCCATGGACATGTAATATTGTTAGCAAAATTAAAGCAGTGTATTTTCAATAAAAAGAGAATATGTGTAGACATTCATGAAACCATTTGGTTTAGTGAAGATTTCAGTATTTGGTGTATTCCTTTTAGCTTACAAATCTTACCACAGTGCAAGTCAATTCTATGCTTTCAAATTTAATACGTATAAAGATTTATTTTTCTTTCAAACTAGCCTTTATCAGTGCAGATGATTTCATCGATAGTTTCATTGAAAATTCCTACATAAATAACATCATTTTTAGAGTTGGGTCGAATCAGAATATCATAAAAAAAAAATGAACTTTTAGAGGAAATATAAACTATCAATTTTTTTTTAAATTTTTTTTACATTCATACATTCATTTAAATGTTGATAGTCTGGGGTCTGGTTTTTGGAGGACCACTAATAGTCACTATTGGAGCCATAAAACAAATTCAAAATTTTAAGAGAAAAATAATATCGCTTACAAATCTTGAATATCTTAAAAAAAATTGAGGGTCCCTATTCTTTGTTATTTTTATTAAATATTTTTGAAAACTTTTTTTCCCCGTGAGAGTTCTAGTTCATTTCTAAGTTTGGTATTAGATATTTTAACTTTAATTTACTGATATCTTAACAGGAAAGATATTTTTTTAAATTTTTTTTTAGGTGACCTGGTGGTCTAGGGGTAAGGTGTCAGACTTCTGTACTGGCGGCCGGGGTTCAATCCTCGGTCCCGGTACAGATTTATCTGATTACCAAACCCTTCCTTCACCTCTGACAAGACATCTTGTGAATGTGGGGAATGCCAGGCCTCCACCGTGGTTCGGATCCCACGTTAAACTGTAGGTCCTCCATTTCATCTCACAATCACTCTACCATTACACATTAGTGTAAGTGCGTTTAACCCGAACGGGTAGTAAGACGCGGTGCTAATAATAATAATAATAATAATAATAATNAGGTCCTCCATTTCATCTCACAATCACCCTACCATTACACATTAGCGTAAGTGCGTACAACCCGAACGGGTAGAAAGACGCGGTGCTAATAATAATAATAATAATAATAATAATCTTCCTAAACTCACCCTGTCTCAAATACTTTTGTTACCACATTTCCAGAAGGAAAAAAACCGAAACAAAATTAATAAAATATAGTCTTCCTCGGTGGTATTGAGGTAAAATGCTCGCCTCAGGATCGGATGTTCGTGGGTTCAAGACCAGCCAAGGTCGACGAGTATTTCTTTAGTGATTAACATCCGTAGCACAACTTCAGTCGGAGGGGAAGCAAAGCTCTTGGAAAATGTACATATTTTGCTGCTGAGGTTTTTTTAAATTAATCTAATGATTTGCTTTATCAACATCTTGTACTGAAGCCATGTTTAATAGTTGGCTTTGGCGACAAAATGGTGCCATCTTTAAACGGTCGCGCGATTCAATGTTTCTCCCTACTCTCGCAACTTCGTGACCTTCAAACGGAAACAAAGAAGCTTGGTCTTGTTTTGTTTTTAGTTCAGAGAAATGTATACTTGACATCCTATTATAATCCTGCAAACTGACCTATCCCATGCTTGTATCTCGGTCAGATACTTATTGAGGAAAATTAGCAAGCAGGATACTGTGAGCTAAAACTCACTAAAATCAGGAGATCCTACCAAGATGCTAACAGCCCAAGCATATTAAATACCTGCAAAAATGATTTTCACATTGTAAAATATTTTTATCCTTAATCAGAATGAATATTTTCTTGAAAGCATAAATACAAGTTGTTTATATATATATATATATATATATAAGGAAAATAGGTATTAAAACGCTTTTCTTATTTTAACACACACACATATATATATATAATGTATGCTAGACAATAAAATTAAAACCGTGCTTAACACAGATATAAAAAAAACTATCAAGTGTTTTGGTGGAAATAAATTGTTTTGCAAAAATCAAATGTGTTTATATATATATATATATACAATATAGCATACATTATATATATGTGTGTGTATGTGTTAAAATAAGAACAGCTTTTTAATACCTATGTTACTTTTTTATATTTCACATTCTCCAGGGCTCCTTAGCAGATGTGGTGTTCTGGGGGAGAACATTTTTTGCGGGGTACCCCGTTACCTACCTCCTCCCCACTCCTCACTAGAAAAAAAATAATTAAAAAAGTAAATTTTTGTTAAATGTTATTGCAGTAGTTTGCATCTATATATCAATTTTAAGCCAGGTAAGGTATCGGGAAATGCCTTAAAAGGTAAATAAATTAACTATTCAATGCTAGAAATTATGTTTTTATACATATAAGGGTTGATTTATCTCTAACCCTTTGTTTGAGTTTCTTCCTCGACAAACTTGATCAGTATACAAGGTACAAAGCACAAATTGGGACAAGTTTTTCATCAAAATCGGTTAAGGTGTTTAAAAAGTTATCTAGAGATATAACCACCACAGAAAGATCAAATGTGAATCATTGAAGATAAAATGGAGAACTCGCTTCATTCGTTTGATAAATCATATCTTATGTTTTTATTTGTTTTGATATACTGATAATGTTTTCTAGATCGCCTATAAGAGTGCAAAAATAATGATATTTCCCCCCCGCCCCCCCTGTCACCTAAGTAAGTGCGAAGCCCTGTGCGGCCGTACTGTTTGTTCACCCATGAGGGCGGCCATAAAATTCTCTTTAAACTCTTTTCAATAAAAAGTTGTTGACCCTAATCTATGTTGAAGAACATATTGTCGTCTCGAGTTAAGATACCTTGTGTTAAATTAGCGACATAATCAACGTTCATAGAATCATAAACATCCAGTTAAAAAATTAATGAATAGTAACCCCAAGATAGACATTTATCATGTGTTAGCTGTAATTAGTTGCTAAGAGATAAAAATGTTATAAATTGAGATCTAATTAATTTGTTGGTTATTAAAGATTGTATTTTAGTCAGGTGTTTACTGTTGACTACATTTACCTGTTGTGTAAATTGAGTTTTAAAAAAAAAATGTTTGCCATTCTGTTGTTGATTGTTTTTTTCTTATTTTGTTAAAGATCAAAAGGGGAAAAAAAACATTTTAATAATGTGGAATATTGTAAGTAAATGATAAAGATGATTGAATACATAATTATATATTAATTTTGTGTAAAAAAAAATGTCCAAATAAAAGGTTTTGCCAAAAATTGTTTTCTATAATCTTTCATATCCATATCATAAGGGGGGACGAATCCAATAATTTATTTTTTAAATTTAAGGTATAAAGGGAGAGAATTCGAGTTGCGGTCTATTTTTTTTTTCTACAATTTTTTTGCCAAAATAAATCAAAATATTGTTTTAGAAAATATGTTTTTTAGTTAAAGTTTCCTTTCAACAGTTCTTGATTATCTCATAATTAGCAGGTTCAGGATTTTGATGAGCGGTAGGATCCCGCTTTATGACGTTCTGCTATTACGGCGGTTTTCAATTATATACATGGTAACTATTGTTGCGGCTTGTCTCGCTCTTCCGGTGTATTTCAAAATGGCACACACAGGGAATGGCGTTTACTGCCATTTATGTCTGTAATTCAGTCTGTTTACATTTGTGATGGGAACTATCTAATTATGAATACTATCAAATGATCATTTGTTAGTTTTAATTTGAGAATGTTTTCAATCGTTTTCATTCGGCTGAAAGATCTGTTGTGGATCTGTTAGTGTAAAACATGCAATAAGGATTTTATATACACTTGAAGTTTAAAAAAGGGCTATGTTCTGCTTTACACCTGTTTCTCGTTTAAAGCAGGTCTCTGGAACTTAACCCGCCATATGAGCGGAACCTTACTGTATAAAATTAACCTTAAAAATGTTATAGAACATCTTCGAATTCTCAAAAAATGACTTAAGAGTATTAATGAAACCTTGTACTAAATGCACATGACTGAATCAAACATGCACTTTACAGATGTAAAATACAGTGAAAAACCTTTAACAACTAAACTCTTGAATTCTTCTAAATAAAACATTGACTTACAAATATCTGCTTGAGAAGTAATAGCTACCCCCTCCCAACACAACCCTCTTCAGCCTAGTTGCAGTCTCACCACAAGTGCCTTAAAATGACTCAAAAATACCTCAAAATGGCTTTAAAAAAATTATGCGAACCAAGAAAATATTACCTTAAATTCCAAAAAGACAAAAAAATGACCGATAAAACATATATTTCTATAACAAAGGTATCATGAACAGAGTTTACTTAATTATGAGCAGTGTATGTGACATTCACCCCACCCCCCACCCCCTCAAAAAAAATCATCAAAATTCGGGCAATTGTCATGGGCATAGCCAGAATTTGAACACACAAACTTTTTAAACCAAGAAAATAAGCTCTGTACAAATTTCGATACACCCATCATAAAATTTAACAACTTTTGAGCACCTTTGACAAGATGTGTATTAATCACAACTTGTGAATGTGTATAATATCATACCTCCACCGTGGTTCGGATCCCACGTTAAACTGTAGGTCCTCCATTTCATCTCACAATCACCCTAACATTACAGATTAGTATAAGTGTCTATAACCCGAACGGGTAGTAAGACGCTGTGCTAATAATAATAACTCTTGAGATTAAAATGTGTATTAAGTTAAACCAAACATATATACAGAAGCAATAATTTATTTGTTTTGATCAGAAAAAAAAAAATTTTAAGAAAACTGTAAAATATACAGATATTCCTTCCACTTAACCTTAATATCAAAACTAAAATAATTTATTTCTCTTGTATATTTAATTTTTTTTTTTAATATTCTTTTATTAAATATTTGTACAAGTACAATTTTATTTTGTAAAATATATATATACTAATATAAAAATAAAATACAGCAAATAAAAATCCAACTAAATAACGACTCTAGTATTATTTTTATGTGGTTAATTGATCTTGGATGGCATCATTTGGTATCAGTGTAGTCTTGTTTTTCGGANTACAATTTTATTTTGTAAAATATATATATACTAATATAAAAATAAAATACAGCAAATAAAAATCCAACTAAATAACGACTCTAGTATTATTTTTATGTGGTTAATTGATCTTGGATGGCATCATTTGGTATCAGTGTAGTCTTGTTTTTCGGATGGAGCGCTGGGGCACTCACCCCCCGGGGCCGCCTCGATTGCGCACACTTGGTCCCTCTCCTCCTCCCTTTGTTCTTCCGCCTTTTGTTTGGACCTACGAGAAGATACTCAATTAAAAACAAAACTAAATGTTGGTAGTCTGTTGCACAAGTCGACAAACACACAATCGGTGACGGCTCGATATTTGTTTTTTTAGCGCTGCGTCTATACAACTCGTTCGGATTATACACACGTATACTAATTACTCTAATGGTTTTTTTATGGACGAGGAAGGTTGAATTTATAGGAAGTGTACCCACATTTGTGTGACAAGAGAGTGGATAACCATTTAGGAAAAACCATCAGTACACCCGACCGGGATTCGAACCATGATCTCCCCGTCATCAGTAGTATAGTCTATTGAAAGAGAGGGGCCTTTAGACCATTCGACTCCCAAATCAGGATGACCCAATTCACAAAAAATATATATATATATATATATATATATATAAAAACTCAAATTCGAAGATAATGTTTCAGTTGTCATCCAACACAACTTTTAATTTTTATATAAAAGTGAATTTTGGTTGAGATAAATTTCTAGAAATAAAAAAACAATACCCGTATTATCTTAAGTACACTAGAGACAAGTGTAATCCTATAGCCCACTATTTCTCGAATTTGAATCCTATATTTTCTTAAGAATCTTGATTCCTTAAAAATGTACAATTTTAGTTAGAACAGAAATATTGAACAAATAAAAAAAAGAGTTGAAGTCTTGATTCCACTGACAAACTTGTATTTTGTTTTTCCATGACTAATACACTATAAACGACAAAGAAAACACTTTATAAGAAATTAAATTAATAAAATCTTTCGTTTTTTTGTGATTTTATCGCTCTCAACTACACAAGTATATATAATTGCTTTTACCATTTGCTTAAAATTGTTGTATCAAGTCAAGGTTATTATAATTGTATTAAATATAATTTTTCGAGATTTTTACGAATCTCGAATCTCTCAAATACTACTGTATTTAAGGATTCGAACGTCCTATCTCTGATGTAAACATATCTGAATCTAATTCATATCTCTATTATATTTCTAAGAGAACTACGCACTGATACCAACATACCGAAGTTCAATGTCATCTTTCAGCAAGCCCTTGCAGAACATATAGTTGCGAATGTTGTCGACAACTTCTGGTGGGAACTTCTCAGGATTCGCCTCGGCGTAGCGATGCACAAACAGGTCGGCGCCGGTGATGATGAAGCGGTGATGAAACACCACCAGAACCGCACCTGCACCAAAAGGTAAAGGTTAAAAACTGTGTTACATTACCGGGTCATCTGTGGACATGAAACATACGACACCATCGGGGTTGTCTGCACAGATATAATTCAGAATTGAGGTCATATATAGGTTCTAAAGCATCACTCTTGTGTAAACTAGACTACCGATGTCAGGGAGATTGATATTGAGGTGTTTTTTTGTTTTTCTAAATCTCTTTTTGCTTTTTCTCTCTCTGCACAGGGTGCACCTATTGATATTGTCTTCAAGTACCCACGGTGAGATGATTAGATGATAGTGAATATGGAGGTGTGGGCCAGTTGAAGTCTTGAGCCTAATTTGCCAACCCCTGGCGACCGACTGTTTGGATAGTCCCTCTCAAGAGAAAGAATACCCAAGGTATCAGCCGGGAGTCGAGCCCGGGACCCCTAGGTTTGTAGCCAAATGCATTAACCACTACACCAGAGGGTCAGATATTCACTTGACCAATAGGACATATAATAATAATGTCTTTATTTGGCTGAAGTTAAGGCCAAAGGCTTTTATTACACTTAACTCATTTATTAATAAAGAATATACATTTTAATAGTTATTTGCTAAAAACTAGTTTATAATAATTATGTATATGGCCAATATTATTTGATGTAATATTATTGTACATTTATGAACATATTAAAATAAAATAAATGATGATAGTAGAATTAATTGAGGAGAGAAAAAAAAGACCCATTAAGCTGCATATATATAAAGAGAAAGAGAGACGTTGAACACTTCCCCCTAACGCCAATCCAAGACATAAAATAAAAATACCATCTGAAGTTTAACTTTAACATATGCATTTTATTTTTATTTTCATTAGCTAGCAAGAGTTGGAATACAGAGGGTACATCTAAAGCAAGGCTGAAATGGTATTGACATTAATCGAGGACCTTGGGTGATATCTATTGTGACGTCTTAACCACATGTGCAACGGTTATTCTATATAAATATAATATACCATTAAATATAGTATTGATTTGTTTTCTGTTTAACTTTGTCACCAAAGCACAAAATAGACTTCTAGTCAAATGAGAAATTATAGAAGCTATTTCAACTTTAAATCCAAGAAGAAAGATTATAGGAGATGTTTCACCTTGAAATCCAAGGAGAAAGATTATAGAAGATGTTTCAACTTGAAATCCAAGGAGAAAGATTATAGGAGATGTTTCAACTTGAAATCCAAGGAGAAGGATTATAGGAGATATTTCAACTCTAAATCCAAGTAGAAAAGGTAGAGATGTTTCAATTTGAAATCCAAAGAGAAAAATTATAGATGTTTCAGTTTGAAATCCAAGGAGAAAAGTTACAGATGTTTCAACTTTAAATCCATGGAGAAAAGTTACAGATGTTTCAACTTGAAATCCAAGTAGAAGAGTTATAGATGTTTCAA
>CABEEJ010009180.1:4017-14223 GCA_901482245.1 Timema douglasi
CCCTTCCCCACTCAATAAGATAATTGTCTTTGTTGAGGAACATTCTTAATGATCTTATGTTAATTGTATTAAATGATTGAGCCTCCTTATCCAATTCACAGAATCTGATAGAAAAGATATTAGGATAGTAATAGTTATCTTTTAAGTCCTGTGAAATGAATTATTTGTATAAGTTTCCAATATATCCCTATCCACGAAAATGAATTTATTGTATATTTTCATATATATATAAACTATTTTTTCTAGTACCTTTTTTATATAAAATCAGACCATAGCTTCTTTAAATTGTTTAGGGTTTTCGACGAGAATACAGAGGCTCCCTTCACCCATCGCTCCAACCCCCTCCCCCCCCTCCCAAAAGTATGCTCTTTCCCAAAAAAAAATGCTAGGCTTTCTTTTACACACACACACTGACGCACACTAGACCAGGTTTTCTGTGGGAACCATTGAATATCGGTTTTGAATTTTTTTGGCAACGAGCTGGCATAAATTGAACACACTTATTTTAAATGGCATTATGAAATATTAATCAAAACTTCACTACCCAATAATATTTGTCCAAGGGAATAAAAACGTAAGAATTAATCTTGGGAATTTAATAAAGAATATACATTTCTATTAAATATTAATGAGTGAATGATTATTTTTAACCATTTTTAGTGGATAATAAATTATTTTGTGTTCACAAACATTGTATTTTTTTATGTAAAATGTATGAGACAGTATTAAAGAACATTTAATTCACAAGGAAATAAACAATTTGGTCCTTGAATGTTTTATATAGGGACCTATTATATATATTTCAGTTATTTCAAAACAAATTTAAAACCGAAGAAATATTTTTTCACATATAATAAATTATTGTGTAGGTTAATAACGCAAATATTGACCTTTGATTTTTATATCAAAGCCTTCACTTATTAAAAGCTATTTTCCACTGCCAGAAACGAATATCTATTTCCCCATATGGATTGCTGTATTTGGCTAGAAACATACAAATCTCTCACAATAATTTATAAACATATTTTGGATGCTATTGTAGAGTTTACGACTAATCGCACTTACCTGGAAACACAACTCTCTCCAGAGAACAATACGAACGTATTCGTGGTTGTTATAACACTAGACAGCGTTTAGTTCCTCAATAGCTACTAAATAATGAATGACATGGTGAGACAATTAGTCGATGCCAGGTAAAATAAGTCTTTATCTATTATTGGAATTTTAAAAACATTGAGTTACGTGCACGAGTCCAACTAGGTAATGGGGGATATAATATTAATAATTAATATCCCTACTGGCTTATTTCTAGTTTATTTCTCATAGAAAATAAACGCACGCAAACCAAATGAACGATTGAAAAATGTTGCAATATCTGAAATGTCTTATATCATCACTAATTGTACGTAAAGCTACAAAGCATTGCAACCGTAAAACTTTCTACATCGAGATTAAGATAAATCCTAACGTTTAATGTACAAACTGGAGAGAGAGAAAAAAGTTAGTCTAATAATTCTGTATTTCCTATGTTTATCTGTCTGTATCAATTTAAATTAAGTGCCCTATCAAAAGTCCACTATGCTCATGACAAATATTCAAGAATAAATTAGATTATTAGCTTTAAAAAAAATGTAACTAAACATATCTACTGGATAAATATTTAATTTTTCTGATTTAAAATAATCATTATCGTAAAAACTGAAAGATAACTTACCTTAATTTGCGTTCCGTTGCCCACCACCGGGGAGTGGGATATGAGTTGATGTGTCGGTCAGTAAAAAAACAAGGGAATTCAAGTGTGCGTGAAGGGCAATCACAAGCTATCTGACCTTTGACCCATCTTTGTTGCAGCCAACATTATACCCGCGGCCGGACTGCTGGTTATGACGTTCGCCGGATGTGACGTAGTGTTCTCTGTCACTCTGCTGACCCTCTCATTCACAACGGTCGGGGCCTTCACTTCCGGTTACTTCCAAACTCCACTAGACATCGCTCCTAACTTCGCAGGTCATTTTTTTTATTTACATTTTTAACGCTTAATTTATTTCCTCCATCAAAACCTGCCCCCACACCTCTCGGAGAGGCCTATCAGTTACTCCGTAGCTCTGTAGCTCCTATCATACCTCAAGAGATATGAATCTAGAGATAATTTTTCTTTTAATTAAGTAATATTTTAAAACCCAACTTGTAATATTTAATTTTCTATATTTGCGCATGCCAGTAATTATAATGTTTTCCAAGATTAGAATCTTAACACCATCTAACTTACTTACCGTCTTCAACAGGGACTCGAACTAGATATTTTGAGGAAAAGAAGCTCGAAGAGATACTCAAGGATTAAGGAACATTGATAATGTTTCAATATATTATTAGTATAATTTAGATTACCAAACCCTTCCTTCACCTCTGACAAGACATCTTGTGAATGTGGGGAATGCCAGGCCTCCACCGTGGTTCGGATTCCACGTTAAACTGTAGGTCCTCCATTTCATCTCACAATCACCCTACCATTACACATTAGCGTAAGTGCGTATAACCCGAACGGGTAGTAAGACGCGGTGCTAATAATAATAATAATATAATTTAGAGGTATTGATAATATATATTCAAAAGTAACAGCTGCAGATCCCATGATTTGACGTATGAATATATGAAAGCTTATCTAGTAGCTCTTCTAGATGTCAGATAAGGTCCTCAGTGTAAAAGTTGAACTGAACTTACAATCTCACTTAAATTTAATCTGTAATATATCACCACAGAGTAAACAATCAAGGTAAACACTTTACCTTACAAGATAAATGAGGGTAAATTATATAAAGTAAGGGTTGTTCGCAGGGTCGCTGACAGGGACGATGAATGCAGTGGGCTCCCTTACCGGCGTCATCTCACCCCCGTTAGCAGGGGCTGTGCTTAATAACCTGGTTGGTAAAGTCCGTTCACGATAGGTTTCTACCTGGATGACAGTTCGAAGATCATATGTTTAGGTTTGGGTCGCCAACACCTGTAAAAAAACACTTCTTTGTTATAAATGTAAAGAGCTTTAATTACCTGTTATATATTACATTTAAAATAACGTAAGCTTAAGTTTTCTCATACTATTTCATTTTTTTTATATAATTTCTTTCTAACAACTCGAAACAATATTTTAAACATAATTAAAAGTACTTATTTTTCGTTTTTGAACGTTACTGATTTTGTGTAATATAGTGCACACATCAATACCTTATTAATACAGGCATCGTATTTACTTGGAAAATAGAAAATTGTTGTCATTTTTTTACATACAATACATGATTTCATGATTATTTTATCGTATTTTGAAATATTTAACTGTATAAAATATTTTCATCAACCGCGTGTCCGCATCATTGTAAAAAAAACTTGTTTACCGTCATGTTCAAACATATGGTTTAAATTCGTCAGTCGCCATTTTGAAACTATGTTCGTTAGAAGTTTTTGTGAAAGTGGTGTGAATAGTTTTTTAAGTGGAATAAAACTATAAATAAACTTTGTGTCCGTTATTAAATAAATATATAAATAATATTGGCCTAAATTACCGTGGTTAACTATCACATTAATATATTACCATCTGTTTTCATTACAGTCATCCAAAGTGATAGATGTCAGCTGTTGGCGTAGTAATATATTAGGGACTACTTCTAGTAACATTTTGAGCTGTCATCCAGGTAAACCTAGCTCGTTAATGAATTATACATATTCATATACTTGAACATTTGAGCTCAACACGGTGGACTAGTGTTATTCATCGCATTATTGGCCATGAATATATTATCTTAGTTTAATTTATTACTGTCATTATTATTTATATCATCATCACCATCATCAAGGTAAAGTGATACACAACTTTGAGCCAGCTCAAGCCATATTCAAGAAGCACCCATATCAATATGTGTAACGTTAATGAAAAATAAGGTGTAAATATTCTCTCACTGATCACTCATATCGGAGATAAAACCTATATCGTTTCGTAGGGAATGATAATGACGCCATCGACAAAAGGCAAAGGGTAAACAATTCACTAAATGTGCCAAAGGATATTTTGGAAGTCATCATCATAAAAACTGGCATCGTTATAATTACTGCTCAAACGTAAGGCATACACGGGTCCAAATTATTATAATAATCATCATCATCATCAACTACAACAAAATCCGGAATAATTATAAAGTGTCTTGTGAAAACGATTAAATAAAAGAACAAAATAGAATATCTGCGGCGATAAATTAAAACAATGACCAAACAATTATATAAGTTTGGATTATGATTTAGAGGATAGTGTAAAATATTTTTTTTGGAAACGTGTTAATACTCTTGAGAGTTTATTTTGGTATGCTTAAGACCATGTTTTAAAATGGTGACAATTCTTATGATGGCACAGCGATCAGTATCTTATTTGCACAGTATTTAAAATGGGTTCGGTTGGCAGTACTGAACTCCACCACCTTGGTTGGCAGCACTGTGCTCTTCTGCCTTGGATTATTTATGCGAAAGAGTGGAGGGGGAGGGGTGTGTTTGGGCATCCCCTGGAAGTCAACTACCTGTATAAGCCTTTGAGAAGGTTATATTTACTTTAGGTGATTATAGGATATCAAACAAGATAGATGGTTATTTTAATATTTCATTGCCAACCAGTTTTTTTATATCGTTCCTTAGTGCCCACCCGGACTACCCACATAGTAATTTTACTAATAGGATAGGGATACTAGAGGAAATGTACCTCGGTTTGCGGAAGTATGATTAAAAAACAATGCATGATAAAAAGCCCTCAGAATGTCCAGTTGGTTTTTTTTAAGCATGACCTTCCCTTACTGAAAAGATAAGCCTGACTTTTAGTCTACGCGCCCACCTGTGCTTTATGTTTCAATTTGATGTATCACTAGGAATGAGATAGATACAAATATCTGTAACATGATCACACTTCACAAACTCTAGGGCCGTATACATAGCGAGGATTCGGAAGCCAACCACCCCTTAGTTAAGCTTAACTTCTTGTTATTTCATGTACCGGTAGGTTGGTTGACTCCTGAGACTAACCTATAGATACTGCCAAAATCAGGAATACTAACCACTCGCCTAATGACCTTGTTCCTCAGGGTGCGGCTCAGGGCTGGAGAGTGATATTCCTCATCGCAGCCTTCATGTACTTCTTGTGCAGCCTCCCTTATCTGGTGTTTGCGACCGCGAGGATACAGCCGTGGAACGGAGTGTTTGCAACCCTGGACGACCGACTGAGGCAAGTGCCCATGATACAGTCCGGAGACTTCAACGCTAAGACAGACGACGAACCTGAGAAATCATGAGAACCTAACAGGAACAAGACCTCATCTTTCTCTACGGACGTGTGAGGTTAATCTAGGTTCAATCAATCAAGGTGCCGTTTTCAACCTACACGTGAAAAAGACATTTTCTCTACCGTCATATGGGAAACAGCCTTAACTTCCAGAAGGGTGTAGCATACAGTTGTCTAAAGTGATCGCTTCAGTCCGGAGGTGTGAATAATAAAGATATATTTGATAGCTTGTTAAACTCTTGGATAAAGTTCTTCGTATTAACAATAATTAGAGAGGTGTATAGATCATGTTCACCTTTTAACTTTTAATTAAAAACCGTTAAGAATTAGTGAACAACGTTATTAGAAAATAGATATTTTATTTCTAAATAAATTGTAACCTCGTTTATCCAGCGCTCGTTGATCCGGATTTCCAGTTTATTCACATTTATTATGGTGGTGAAACGTCTGAGGGACCTTTGCACTCGTAAAGGTCATTCAAAATCGGCAAAACAAATCTTACTCTTATTTTAATGAGTTAATAGTGGTTGTAACATGCTTCAATTTTTTTTTAAATTTGTTATCGTGGAAATAAAGGGTAATTTGTAGTAATATAATCGTTTTAATGCAGTTTTATTATAATTCTATGACCGGATTTGAGTTAATCCGGATGACACCCGGTCCCAGTTAGGCCGGCTGGACGAGGGTCCACCCACTATACGGGTATAGTGTAATATAATTTCTGTCAGCTCTTGTTTAATTATGCAAATTGAAATATAGTTTTAAACAAATATAACCATCATTGCTCCCAGCCGTACTTTAAACTTGAAAAATTATGGCCAGAAGAATTTTTAAATCATTACCTGTGTTTAATAAATCACCAAAATAATATAACTGTTAGTATATTTTGTTAAATAAATAAAAAAATATGTGTGTTCCTCTTGCTTTATTTATCCTTCATCCCAATATTTGACAAGTATGGTCGGAATAAAAGTTTACCACCCTAATAACTCATTCATTAAACAGGTAACAGGTGCATCCTAATACTAACATGAAGTTAAACTTTCCAAAAACGCTAAACGGCAACACAGAAAAAAATTCGAATGGTTCATTTTCTTTAAGGGAGACCTTAATTGGGTGACCATGGATATTCGATAGTTTATCTTTATAAATTCTATAAGCTCCTTTTACGATTAACTCTTAAGAAAATGCATAAAGTTTGTTAGTTTGTCGGAAAGGATTGTAAGTAAATATACGAGCTTCCATACATTTATCAGCCTCAAGACTTGGCGTATTATCGTAACCAACGGACAAGTCATATAGATAGGTAACCACTACATTAAGAATATTATGGTCTTCCCAACATTTTCTAATATTTTCTTTTACAGCTCCTTCGATATTCACGACCGTGGATGTCACTATGTAAAGGAAAGGGGATTGTACGTTCCACATGAACGATTCATGGAGTGGACATCTTCAATCAAATGTGCATGTGGTACTTATATTATCTGTTAGAAATATAAAGCCTCCCATTTGATCTAACAGAATAAATTGATCCAGATTGTCACATAAATTCTCCACTCGTGCTGTGACGGTTCTTGTAGCTATCGTGTCATGGATGTATCGTTGAATTCTGTTTATATTCTCCTGTTGCGAAATATTCCCAGTAGAGGTTATTAAAATATTACTTTGTCCTTTCACTAAGAAACTGTCTAATATGTACGATACGGTGCGACCAAGGGTTTCACTACTTGTGTTAGTTGAGTATGAAACAGAGCTTAAAAGGGTAATAGAAGCCACACTGTGCACTAATGCCAAAATAGTTATCAGGCAAGATTTCTTCATTGTGTTTCTCTTAAAGGCCTTAGAACACAATCTAATTTAAAGAGTGTAGACAAAAAATGTAATATTTTAGTTAGTGTGTGGGCCATAAATATTATTATTACTACTGCTATTGCTGAATTGATACACGGTAGCTAACATTGATACTTCACCTTTTGATACAATCACGACATTTTTCAGAGGGCAAGACCTATCTAAGCTACAGTAGCCCCATGGCTTCTTTGGTGCTGAGTGACAGCTCATGACTGACAGCTGATGGCTTTGAAAAGTTACCGGACCAAATTATGTATCCTTACGCCGAAACATATGATCTGAAAAAAACACGTGCTTAGCAGCTTTCACCTCTGACAGTCAAAATTTAGGTATATACCTGAATATTGACTGTCAGAAGTCAGCTATGAACTGTCAGTCAACACAAAAGAAGCCATCGGGCTACTGTATGCACTTTCCGATATGTAAGCCAAAAGAATCTTCAATGGACAGGAGCTATGACGTCATCAAAATGGCTGACGCTTTGAAGTGCTTTTTTCCGTATTTATCGTAAGCCACTAGTTTAATTTTCGATTTCTTTATTTTAAATGAAATCTCTTTAAATTACTTTTAATATGGGTGTATGCAAGTTTCCTATTGGTTGATAATTACTCAGTTATTTAAAAAAAGATAACAATAACAACTGATGACATATTTTATTATTTCTGTCATAACTTTATAATCATTAGTTAAATCTCAAAATGTTTCAAGTAAAAGTTTTTTATGGCCTAGTTTACTAAGATAAATGTATCCAGTACTGTTTTCGTATGACAATCCGTAAGGCCGTAATCCTTGATAAAACACAAGTAGAGGGCAGACTGCCTTACTACCCCGGACCGTCTCGTTGCGCTTTTGCTGGAATATATAAAAATCATGTATTTAAGATCATCCCTTTATTTTTTTCGACATAATCTACCTTGTTTCTGCACCCTTAAATATACCCTCCTAGCCCGATCCCAACCCCAATCTCTTTTATAACTGCAAGGAAGTAAGGTATGTATGGTTAAAATAACTGTAATTAATTGTAAAGGTAACACATCATATATTTTTATTATTGTCTAGTGTACTTAAAAACTGTAATTTTGCTTACAATGAAGTTTTATAAAGTTGTTGAACTAAGTGAAGTTATATTTTATTTAGTTACTTGTATGACTATTTATTTTTAGTAAGGAAAACTTGCAACCAAGGCCGTAGCCAGCTAATAATTACAGAGGAAGGGGGGGGGGGGNGGGATATACCCAATTGCCTGAGGCTAGAAAAAATTATATTCAATGAACAAACAGTTCTAGAAGCTATCTGAAGAGATTTTCTTATGGCAACATAACCCGCTAACTGCTGAAGACAAGGAAAAATTCGAAATACTAAACACCTCTAGAAGCTCTCTGAAGTTCTTTTTGTGGTAACACAGCTCCTTAATTTGTACTTGTACCTTAATTTCGGAATTGTTTGAACCATAAATAAAGCCATATATATATATATATACATACATATATAGTTGATAAAATTTCGGGGGGGTTTAAAACCCCAAAACCGCGCCCTGAGTACGGCCTTGCTTGCAGCATATAATATTGGAAAGAAAAATTACTAAACTAATGGCACACATAAATTAGTCAAGTTTGTTTGATTTTTAATTATCAAATTGCACCAAATCTTTGGTCTGAAACACAATTAGATACAAAACAAAAATTTAATAATAATGGTAAAATAATATTGAAATAAAAAACCAAGTTTTTCTCAAATCAAATTAACAAAATGAACTTTGGCTCTAGAGTAACCATACATTGATGGAACAATGTCAAAGACAGAATAATGACTCATATGTTGGTCATTATTTCACTTTCCCTGACATATTTTACTTAGCCTAGTGCAGGTCAGATCATGTTTGCAACAGTTGCATCTACTTTCAAAGCACCCTTTATTGCATTGACAGAAAACAAACTCCCTTAGAGACAGATAACTTCAGGTTGGGCTGCCCAGACCGGGTTGTATTTATTGTTTATGTCTTTCCATATCCAAAGTAAAATGTCCGGTAGTTCAATAATTACCTTTAGCTGTCCCCACTTGTGACCACCCTGGTACTTATATTTACTCTATGGTATAGGGAGGAGGAATTATTATTATTATTATTATTATTATTATTATTAGCACCGCGTCTTACTACCCGTTCGGGTTATACGCACTTACGCTAATGTGTAATGGTAGGGTGATTGTGAGATGAAATGGAGGACCTACAGTTTAACGTGGAATCCGAACCACGGTGGAGGCCTGGCATTCTCCACATTCACAAGATGTCTTGTCAGAGGTGAAGGAAGGGTTTGGTAATCAGATGAATCTGTGCCGGGACCGAGGATTGAACCCTGGACCCCCAGCACATAAATCCGACACCTTACCCCCTAGACCACCAGGTCACCTTAAGGGAAGATGAAAGAAATGTTCTCGTATTTATATTAGAGCTTCGATCGTCTGTACTAATTAATACCTAGATTAGTCCATATAGTCTAAAATCCGACTAAACGATCTTAGGGTAAGCGCCCATTTGAGCGCGAGGACGGAACGGAAAGTACAACTAATGTGTAGCATTACTTGTCACCAAGATGGCACCCACTGGGCCGGTACCGTCGGCAACGGACTATCCACCGTTCCGCCATTCGACAGAAAGTCCGGGCGAGGGAATTAAAATCAAGTGCGGTCCGGAATTTTTAGCGTCATCTTCAACCGGATCAGGAAATAATGTGCGGTATTCTACAAACATAAGTGTTTTCCTGTTGATGTTGTGAACCCAGAATGGTCGTTTCCTACATTTTCTTCTCTCCTCCTTAATTAAAAGGCAACTAATAGCTACAAACTCTCCCTCGCCTTCCATATTTTAATAATACGGTGAAATATCACACACAAAAGCGTACTTATAAACATGAAACTAATCTAACAATAACAGAAATGAAAACATTAAGTACTTCCTTGAGCACGCAAACTTGAAGCTCACCTTCTGACTTGAGAACAGCTGAGCGAACTGAGTCTCCATCAGTGCGTATACTGGGTGCAAC
>CABEEJ010009181.1:0-13079 GCA_901482245.1 Timema douglasi
GTCAGAGGTGAAGGAAGGGTTTGGTAATCAGATAAATCTGTGCCGAGACCAAGGATTGAACCCCGGCCGCCAGCATAGAAGTCTGAAACCTTACCCCTAGACCGCCAGGTCACCCCTGTAGAAATAAATAATAAATTTTATCATATGGTCTGAAAATTTGCAGCACTCAATAATTTAACTCGGTATTTAAAAACGGCGATTTCATTTATAAAAGAGAAGTTGAACATTACAGTGCAAATAATTCAAGTGTCTCTTAGTGATAAATATGTTAATTGATCTTTTAGCAAGACATTTAAAATCATATTAAGACATTTGAATGTTCAAACATTTCTAGAAGCAAAGATACAAAATACGAATACATAAATTAAACCCAGAAATGAAAATTTAAAAATGAAGAAACTTATTACAATGGAAAAATCTAGGAAAAAACTAATTTTTTTAAAGATATTATAAATAATATTTTTAACACCCAAATATATTCTTGTAAAACTAAAAAAATACTCATATTTCAACTTTTTAGCATAATAGATACTTAGTAATTTTACTTACTAACCAGTCATTGTGAGTAATAATATACCGTATGTGAAGTTATTTTAAAAATATATTATCTTAGCAGAAGTATCCGGCGTTTCCCTGAATAATAGTCGTTTGGATTGTGTGGCTACCCCTGGTAATGCTTTTCTTTGCTTCAAACACAATTAAAAAAAAGTTGATCTCATAAAATCCAGTTTTTAACTAATTTGAAGAAATCAAATCCAAATTTTAAAATTCCGGGTAAGTTTGTGCACAGGGGCTACTAATTTTAAAATTTCAGACCTTTTGTGTTCGGTGGATATCGCGCAATGCTAATGATTGATACACAAACTCTTAATATATAATAATAGAAGAAGATGGCAGTTTAAATATACGTATTTAGTTTAAATTGTATATAAAACAACGTATAAATCTTTGTTAGTCATTAATTTTGGGGTGACCTGGCGGTCCAGGGGTAAGGTGACAGACTTCTATGCTGGCGGCCGGGGTCCAATCCCAGGTCGCGGCAAAGATTTATCTGGTTACCAAACCCTTCCTTCACCTCTGACAAGACATATTGTGAATGTGGGGAATGCCAGGCCTCCACCGTGGTTCGGATTCCACGTTAAACTGTAGGTCCTCCATTTCATCTCACAATCACCCTACCATTTCACATTAGCGTAAGTGAGTATAACCCGAACGGGTAGTAAGACGCGGTGCTAATAATAATAATAATAATAATAATAATATAGGTAAGGCCCTAATGGAAGCCCAACAATCTAGAATGAAGAGATTGTCTGTCTGTCTGTCTCTCATCAGCATTTAGCATTACCTACAGCACGCAGAGGTATGAAATTATAAAATTGGTAGCCCGTGTGCACAAACAGGTGCACTTCGATGCTGGAATTTTAAATTTGTTATTAATTTTATTTTTAATTCGATAAAACGGGATCAGAAGAAATAAAATGAAATTTTTTTTTTCTGTATGTTTGAAGCAAAGATAAGCATTGCCCGGGGTAGCCACACAATGCAATGCGTGGTTACCTCGGTCAACGCAGGTTACTTCTGATAGCTAAATTATTATTATTATTATTATTATCATTAGCACCGCGTCTTACTACCCGTTCGGGTTATACGCACTTACGCTAATGTGTAATGGTAGGGTGATTGTGAGATGAAATGGAGGACCTACAGTTTAACGTGGAATCCGAACCACGGTGGAGACCTGGCATTCCCCACATTCACAAGATGTCTTGTCAGAGGTGAAGGAAGGGTTTGGTAACCAGATAAATCTTTGCCGGGACCGAGGATTGAACCCCGGCCGCCAGCATAGAAGTCTGACACCTTACCCCTAGACCGCCAGGTCACCCTGATAGCTAAAATCAACCAAGTGCCACAATTATAAATTCTAATGAACATTCGCAGAGCGCTCGTCGTAGAACGAGCACTAAAACTGTTAGTCCCTCGAAAGTTGTTAGGCCAAAAGTTGATTAACTCAAAGTTTTAACTCGGTGACCCCATTACGGGTTACTTCCCAACTTTATGACCTGGTTTTACGATCCCCTTCCCCCAGGGCACACAATACACCGCCTGTGGAAGTGGTGGGGTTTTTTAAATCACTGCGTCTTAACTACCCTTTTGGATTATACGCCTTATGTGCTGATTACACTAATGTGTTAGGGATTAAAAAGGCTTAATTTAGAGGAAGTGTACCCGCATTTGAGTGGAGGGAGATTAGGAAACCATTTTGGAAAGAAAAAAAACATCAGTACACCCGACCGTGATCGAACCCTTATCTCCTCGTCTTTAGCAGTCTAGTCTTATTGCAAGAGTAGCACCTTAGACCATGCGGCCATCAAAGTGGGATATGTATAATCATTAGCGTAAGAGCGTGTAACCCGAACGGATAGTAAGACGCGGTGCTAATAATAATAATAATAAACCAGTAAAGTAGAGTAAATGAACCTGTTATTTCAACAGTTAGCTTAGCGGTGTGAAAGTTTTATCTACACAAGTTTTCATATGTTGATACTATGAAACTGTAACTATACTTCCTACAATAGGGCCATTTAAAAATTATGCACCGCATATTACTACCCGTCTGAGCTTATACTATTACAATAATAGATAATAAGGTAGATATAGTTAAGAATAAATATGCCCATATTAGTACGCAGAAAGAGTAATTAATTAATTGATATTAGCACCGCGTCTTACTACCCGTTCGGGTTATACGATTTAAGTACTAATTACTCTAATGGATTAGGAATTGGGAAGGTTGAATTAAGAGGAAGTGAACCCGCATTTGCGTGGAGGGAGAGTGGAAAACAATTTAGAAAAACCCACCCACAATACACCCGGCCAATAATCGAGCCTCGGCCTCCTCATCACCAGCAAACCAGACTAAACCCGGCTGATGCCTTGGTCCGTGCGATTAACGATGCGTTTTTTAAATTATTTATCCTTAATAGGTTATATCATATAACAAAACATTTTTTCTGATAGCCCGTGTTGAGAGAACTGAGGGTATGATTTGTATTATTGTTTAATTTAACATCGCATCACCTGGTTCGGTGAATGCATGGTTTAAGACGTCACTCTGGAAATAAACCGGATTGACGGTGATTGGACAGGTCAGTGTTTAAACGCCGGGCCGGGGTGTACCGAGTATAGGCCTATAATTTTTCCTTCGTGATTACCCACACGCAAACTCGACTTAATTTCCTCTAAATTCTTCCCTTTCTCATCTTAGACCCACTTGTGTAAATATGAGAATATCCTGGAAGGGTAGTATGGCGTAGAGCATAAAATAAATGTTTAATGTCAAGGCGGCCGCTTCACTCCCTTTCGCCCTACACCTACAATCACCCTATGGGCCAGTTTCATAGTCAAATTTAGTACGCCTCAAGTGCGGTGGAATGGGCCGTTCTCGCAAAGGAAACTGGCCCATTCCATTCTGGTTTAGGTAGGTGTCGTCTTGTATTTAGTGTAGCACCGCACTTGAGCCGTACTATTATTATTAGCACCGCGTCTTACTACCCGTTCGGGTTATACGCACTTACGCTAATGTGTAATGGTAGGGTGATTGTGAGATGAAATGGAGGACCTACGGTTTAACGTGGAATCCGAACCACGGTGGAGGCCTGGCATTCCCCACATTCACAAGATGTCTTGTCAGAGGTGAAGGAAGGGTTTGGTAATCAGATAAAGCTTTGCCGGGACAGAGGATTGAACCCCGGCCACCAGCACAGAAGTCTGACACCTTACCCCTAGACCGCCAGGTCACCGATTCATCACTGTAAAAGGGAATACCTAATTTCATTAAGAAATAAATATTTTGCCACGCGGGTAATCGAACCTGGGACCCTAGCTTAGGCCTAGCAGACGCGATACCGACTGAGCTAAGGTGTCGCACCACAAATTACGTGTTTTTTTTAAATTTACCACCGCGTCTTACTACCCGTTCGGTTTATACGTTTAAGTACTAACTACGCTAATGGATTAGGAGTTGGTAAGGTTGAATTTAGAGGAAGTGAACCCGCATCTGCGTGGAGGGAGAGTGTAAAATAATTCAGGGTAAAAAGAATGTTCACCCGACCGACATTTGAACCTCGATCTCTCCATCCTCGGCAGTCTAGCTCAACACGACAAGCGCGTTAGCTGACTACACCACCGAGGCGGGTATCGGACACAGAAAGTAAGGGAAAGGGTGAAGATTAAGTATCTAGCCGAAGAAGCGGATCACCCTTACATCTGTCGAGTATCCTGTGAGTGAAAGATGCCGGGTCATGCGGGGAATACAAGTGCAGCCCTGGTAGTTAATTTATACGACTGCGGGATGAAACAAAGGGGTCGGAAACAAAACTGGGTCAGTGGAACACAAAGATGGCGCTGCGTATCGTCACAACCCTTAGGCCAGACCACTAAACACAAAGGGAGGGGGGAGGTGTGGTCCCAAAGTCACAAATAACAGGGTGGGTCACTTAAAAAAGAAGGCTTTTTAACTAATTAACCTCCCCAAACTATCAAATAGGTCTTTAATGAAACTACTTCCATATGCTGTTATCAGATGTATCTGCCAGGCCTCCACCGTGGTTCGGATTCCACGTTAAACTGTAGGTCCTCCATTTCATCTCACAATCACCCTACCATTACACATTAGCGTAAGTGCGTATAACCCGAACGGGTAGTAAGACGCGGTGCTAATAATAATAATAATAATCAGATGTATCTTTAATTAAAAAAACTTCCTTGTTTTGTTATTAGATACAGATGCAAATCTGTGGAGCAGAGTGGGGGACATAACTAAGAAAAATGAATAATTATACTCAGAAATGTTGATTTTAACATGTTTTGAAGGTATTAAAAGCTATACAGGCTATTAGTATGTTATCCTAATAATACCAATTCCAAGAAAACATTTAAATTTATCATTTAGTGAATGGAAACAAAGGCAACTTCAAGTGACTAGTTTTCAATCTTCATCTCGGGAGTCAAACCAGGAACTATAAGACCAATAAACAAACTGTAGCTAACGCTACATAAATAGACTTACCCCATTTACAAAAGCAGTTAGGATTCAAACCAAAGAACATCTATCAAAGTCAGATCGGGAATAGAATAAATATTTGGTTAACATCAATAGCTTTAGAAGTGTTCTAAATATTTCTAAAGCTTTTTTTTTTTAGTGTGATAAGACCTTGGCCATTGCCGAGAGAAGACAAATTCAGGCTTTGGCTAGAAACTTTGATCGAGACAGAATTTAGACTGAGAGGTGCTAACGTATGTGACTTGTACAAGTAATTTGGAGCTATGGGTAGGGATGTAACAAAATATCGATACTTTACTAATATCGATATTTTTCTTTCGATACTAATATTTATTTATTTTTCCGATACTTTTACTGATATTAGTACTTACACTCCTGTATCGGATCGGTATTGAAAGACACAACATTTTTGTTATCTTCTTTCATGTGCACAACAGTCAAACACCACGTCGCTGGCACTGTGAAGCGCACAGTTCCATACAAAGATTTTTGTATCTTTTTCATAAACTATGGGATGGCTACTGAAGTACTGACATTAAGCTTAAGGAATATATATTGTACTACAAAAATAAATAAAGAATTAAAGTAAAAAATTACTCATTATATTAAATGTTATCGATATTAGATTGAAATAGGGGGTGCTGCAGTTCCGCAGTGCCTATACACGAGCCACCACTGATTATTATTATTATTATTAAAATAAAGTTTAAATATATATATTTACTTTTTTCTATCAAATAAATGTTTCCACGGCTTTCTTCCCCTTTTTTTTTTTTGCGGAGAGCACCAAGTTGTAATTTAGTTTTTTTTTCCTCTACGTTTGTCTTCTTTACGTGCCACATAATAAATATTAAAAATAAACAAGAATATGTATCACAAGCAACTAAATAAAAAAATATACATTAAATTATTTCGAACTTAATAGAAAACTAATAAATTACTGTGCCAGCCATTGTTTGAGTCATTATATTAAATGAGCAGATTATATTTTTTTTAAACATCAAAAAAGATGCAGAATCAATCAACCATCATTCTTGCATACCACCCAATAGTAAACTAAAAGAGCGCATGCACACAGAAGAGGGGGAATATTTATCTCGTTTTCCTTATTTTACTCTCTTCCGAACGAGTGGCGTGGTGGCGACACTATCCAGTATGAAACATAATGCCTTTGACTCTTCTAAACTACAAAATTAATCCTCAAATAACTTAAAATTTTCTTATTCTGAAAATTGAAAAATGACACCTGGACACGGGAATCGAACCCGGGACCTTCGGCTTAGTACGCCACTGCTCTTACCACTGAGCTATCCAGGATTCGTCCCGTGCCCATGGTCATTCTTCACTCATAGTTTAAGGCAGAGTCTGAGATAGACGTGGAAGTCGTCAGCTTATAAACATGTGATTATCTAAGATCACAGCCATCAGACAACGCAGCCATCAGCGACTCGGTAGTTGGCGATTTTGCGGCCAATTGACAATTATATATATAATTGTACAGGATTGCATATATTAATGAAACAAATAGCCGAAACTATTGTTAATGCATTTTAGTGAGGANCATGTTTATAAGCTGACGACTTCCACGTCTATCTCAGACTCTGCCTTAAACTATGAGTGAAGAATGACCATGGGCACGGGACGAATCCTGGATAGCTCAGTGGTAAGAGCAGTGGCGTACTAAGCCGAAGGTCCCGGGTTCGATTCCCGTGTCCAGGTGTCATTTTTCAATTTTCAGAATATGATATCTAAAAGGTGAATGCCTCACTAAAATGCATTAACAATAGTTTCGGCTATTTGTTTCATTAAAATTTTCTGTTGTGAACCTATCAAAAAGATACGGTATTTGTTATAGGAAGGCTTAATCTAGGGCACTGTTACATCGAGCCTAGTCCCACAGCTACATAAATATACTTAAAATGTCTTTGAAAATGTGCTAATGTTACATTTTCATGATTTTATAGCCTATTGTTAAAACTAAAAATAGAGAGTTGTTAAGCAAACATACCCCTATATGAATCTTTTGACTCCATTTCGGCGTGAACCATATTTTTAAATAACGCATCACTGATTAAATATGGCGGGATTTCTGAACGACTGCATGGCAACTATTCGCCTATTGAGGCGGTCCCCTTAAGTCAATAATTTATATTTTATTTGCACTCTGTATTAGATATAGTGTACATGAATATGATATTAGAACTAGTGGGATACCATTTATGAACAAACACTCATAATACACCCTGCCGGGATTCGAGCTCGGGCCTCCTTGTCATCAGCAGACCAGACCAGAAAAGGTTGAAGGTTTAGTCCAAGTGCCCACCGACGAGAGCAAGTAGCTAATAACTATAACATTTGGAGTACGTAAAACCACGTTAGTATAAAATATGATAATTATGTTGAACAGTAACACCTGGGGACAAGAAATAAACCAGAGTGCAGGTGAATTTTTTCTAACAACTCATTGAACGGTGTGTTATCGCGCTGGTGGACAAGTGGAATTAGGCACCAATCTCGCAAAAAAAATTGGATTCCCTCTGACGATGGAGGTTGGGGTTAGAATCTCGGTCGGTGTACCGGGGGGTGTGGTTCTACACAATTACAATATCCCTGTGGCTCGTCAATCCCTCCTTTATGCTTAAGCAGGTGCATTTATTCTAAATTACCTTCGCAATCACTAGCCCAAGATTAAGTTGTTATTAACACTTACCTTAAACGTACCAATCTATCAAATTAATTATGTTTGTGAACTGCATAAAATCCGAAACCAATATTAATTTCAACAAGTTTGGTCGTTTCTAAAATCCAAATTAAAGCGTTAACTAATCGTTCCCTTTCGATCCTCCGACAGAAAGGGCCCATACACTTGTAAACCGCGGAGGAGGGGGAGAAAGGATTTCCAATCAGGCTGATGGGTTAGCACGCCCAGATCAATACACAGCGAGGGGCGAGGGGCGGGCGCGCATTGCCACAACATCGCAGGGACCAAAGTGGGTCGACTATACAACGGGCAGACTCAGCCTTGGTCCGAGAGCGTTCTGCCTGACTAAAGCCAATAATAAAACAGTCCAAGCACTGGTCAAGGAGCACACCTCTTGACCATTGGGATATTAGATAATGATACACGATGTGGCCCGAACAAGAAATCGCATCCAAGTGCGGGTTTCTACATTCTTCGCTTTATAGCAGTGAATAACTAGTTGGGGCTTTATATATATAATTATTATTAATAGCACCGCGTCATACTACCCGTTCGGCTTATACGCACTTACGCTAATGTGTAATGGTAGGGTGATTGTGATATGAAATGTAGGACCAACAGTTTAACGTGGAACCCGAACCACGGCGTAAGCCTGGCATTCCCCACATTCATAAGTTGTGATTAACAAAACGTCTTGTCAGAGGTGAAGGAAGGGTTTGGCAATAAAATAAATCTGTGCCAGGACCGACGAGGATTGAACCCCGGACCCCCAACACAGAAGTCTGACACCTTACCCCCCTAGACCACCAGGTCACCTGCCTTTCATTTAAAATGTATATTTTTGTGTTGCATTTTTGTTCAATATGGTACAAATGGTTCCACAGTTTTATAATGAAGACTCTAGAGTCTAGGCTAACGTTTTACGTGGCGAAGACTGGTTCGAGCCGTGTTACCTACAAAAGCTACGTGGGAAGGAGGGGGGGGGGGATGAGATGGACTCCTTAGGTTCTTATATATAATCCATATTTGAAGGAAGGGCTAACCAGTCTCCCGTTTTATCCCGAAGCTGATAAGGCTGGACTTATGTTCATTAATGGTGCATACAGTAGCCCTATGGCTTCTTTGGTGCTGACTGACAGCTCAAAGCTGAAGGCTTTGAAAAGTTACCAGACCAAATCATGTATCCCTACGCCGAACCAAATGATCTGCAAAAACATATATTTAGCAGTTATCCCTTCTGACAGTCAAAATTTAGGTATATACCTAAATGTTGACTGTCAGAAGTCAGCTGTGAGCTGTCAGTCAGCACCAAAGAAGACCACGGGGCTACTGTAGCTAATCTATATACTTACTTACTCTATGGAAATAGTAACTCAAGTTCATTGACGCACTTACAAGTTACAAAAGTATGCCCCTATCCCTATCATGAGCTAGTTATATCCAGTCCACCTCATTACACTATTTCTTTCGGGTACATTGTAATCTTATTCTCCCATCTGCCTCTAGGTCTTCCCGATGGCCTCTTTCCATATAGATAATACAGTAAATATATTTTTATATATATATATACACACACACACACAGAGTAGGATTTGGCTAATTCGACATGGGTTAGTTCGCAAAATTGTATAATTCAAACCCACCACAATTCCCCAAGAAATGTATATTTAAATCAATGGTAAAAAAGTAGCATTTAATTGGAATTTTAAAAGGAAATATTTGAATAATTCTAAACGTGTATATTGTTAATTTTTTTCGAGTTTGTACTCATTTCACATCTAACTAAAGGATCTTTATTAAATCCCCCCATGTGCCGAGAATGTGAAATAAAGTTGGAGCTAGCGTTATCATATTGACACAGTGAATAAGAAAGCGGGGAACTGTGCACCAGCGGCGGGTTTTTCTAATATAGGGGATGTGCTGGCTTGGCTTTCATCAATTCTGACTTGGATCTGCAATTTTCGTATGCTAATTTTCCACAGTTTTTATTTATTTTTATTGGTGATCTGGCTGTCTAGACTAAGGTGTCAGACTTCTGTGCTGGCGGCCAGGGTTCAATCCTCGGTCCCGGCACAGATTTATCTGATTACCAAACCCTTCCTTCACCTCTGACAAGACATCTTGTGAATGTGGGGAATGCCAGGCCTCCACCGTGGTTCGGATTCCACGTTAAACTGTAGGTCCTTCATTTCATATCACAATCACCCTACCATTACACATTAGCGTAAGTGCGTATAGCCCGAATGGGTAGTAAGACGCGGTGCTAATAATAATATAATGGGTTAAAATACAGCGTGTGAATTGCTGCGCCACTTAGGCAGATTCTGATCTTTACATTTGGCGGACGTGTTAATCAAGCTTTAGTATATGAGAAGGTAAAGAACAAAAGATATACCAATTGAGTATATGCTCGAAATAAAATTAAATGTTATATCAGTTTTTAAATAACTCTAAACATATTGTCTGACGCTCTTAGCCGCACTTTTGAAATTGAGATCTTTAGTGAAAGCAAGAATGGAGTTAACGTATGGTCAGACAGCCAACAATCCCGATCTGTTAATTTGGGGCGCCCCCTGGTGTGATGGCCGCGCGCTCCGGCGAGCGTAAAACTGATCCACGTTCCTTCCGCCACAGCCGCGACTACAATCTGGGGAGAATGATATCGGCTGTCTGTGTGGTAATGAGCGGACATGAATCACTTGGAAGAATTATGGTTTCACTACCGGCGGCTGGATAATGAGCAATGGTGGATCTGGTTGTGATTGGCAAGTTAATATACAGGTGATCAGTAGGTAGCGTGTGTGCCTACCGAGCTATGGGTCACGAGTTAGAATCCCAACTGGGCTGGAATGTAGGTTTCCCCTTTAACAGTGATGAATTAACGGCTGGGGGCTAGGTGCTGTGTTTGTTTTAGATTAAAGTTAGTTTATAAGTCGTATGCTGATATAATCAGTTGGTTTAGAAAGTGCATGTTAAAGACCTTTAATAATAATAATAATAATAATAATAATAATAATAATAATTTACAGGTTGCGCCAAGGGAGGTTGAATTTTGTTTTCAGTTGTGTAATACCCGCACCAGTGGTGACGCAGTCCAAGGCATCGGCTTCATATATTATGGTTTCCCAATAACAAAGAGGTCAGGGTTAGAATCCAGACCGGGTGTAATGAAACATTTTTTCCCTAAATATTCTCTTATTCTTCCTCCTCACCAATGCTGGCACATTTCCTCTAAAATCAACTCTCCTCATCCCAAACCTCTTAGTCTCCCATTCGTTTACCCTGTAAGGTAGGAAGCTTACCTTGACTTATTCCGCTATGACATAACTTATAAGATTAGACCTGCCTCGGTGGCGTAGTTGGCTAACGCGCTTGTCGTGTTGAGCTCGACTGCCGAAGACGGGGAGATCGAGGTTCGAATCTCGGTCGGGTGAACTGAGGGTGGTTTTTCCTAAATGGTTTTCCACTCTCCCTCTACGCAAATGCGGGTTCACTTCCTCTTATTCAACCTTCCCAATTCCTAAT
Organism: Timema douglasi; assembly: GCA_901482245.1. Taxonomy (NCBI): domain Eukaryota; kingdom Metazoa; phylum Arthropoda; class Insecta; order Phasmatodea; family Timematidae; genus Timema; species Timema douglasi. The sequence continues at coordinate 11,289 of CABEEJ010009181.1, forward strand.
CCATTAGAGTAATTAGTACTTAAAGCGTATAACCCGAACGGGTAGTAAGACGCGGTGCTAAATATTATTATTATTATTATTATAAGATTAGGGTCAAAGTGTAATCTGTCGAGGTAAAGCCTCGTTCTCACGAAGATGGTAAATCGTTTTAGTGAGTCATGACAGCACTGTCGCCAATCAAACCATGTTGCTATGTGATGGTGTGACAGTGACGCTGTCGTGGCAGTACCGTCAACTACCGCAGTCACTTACACAGTGTGACTAGGTTTGTAGCCCACTGCCATGACAATGTGAGATCTCCTTAACGCGCCAAACAACACCTCTTGTGTAGAAGGCGTGTGTTGTTTGTAAACTGATGTAAAGTGATTTAGTAGAAACTGTTCGTTCGTTGTGTGTAAAGTAGCGACGTCAGGAAGTGAGGATCTTCCAATGCCAGCTCTTTTAGTAGCGTGTTTGATGCGCTCAGGGTATCTATTCGTGCTACCCATTTTTAAAAATCAACTTCAGTGTATTTTTCGTACGTCTATTTAGCTCAGTAGCTATCAGTTCTTCAACAACTATAGCAAGAGCCTGTACAAGTTAAACCATTTTCACACTATCACATTGAATTCATTCCAACGTGGGAACAGATACTGCCATGGCAGTAACTGTCGTGACTTTCTAAAGCCGCGACAGTACTGTCACGACAGTAGAAGTCATGAAAGTGAGTGATAGTTACAGCCTTGGCAGTCTCCGTTAACACATTATTATTATTATTATTATTATTATTATTATTAGCACCGAATCTTACTACCCGTTCGGGTTATACGCACTTACGTTAATGTGTAATGGTAGGGTGATTGTGAGATGAAATGGAGGAACTACTGTTTAACGTGGGATCCGAACCACGGTGGAGGCCTGGCATTCCTCACATTCACAAGATGTCTTGTCAGAGGTGAAGGAAGGGTTTGGTAATCAGATAAATCTGTGTCGGGACCGAGGATTGAACCCCGGCCACCAGCACAGAAGTCCGACACCTTACCCCTAGACCGCCGGGTCACCGAAAATCTAATAAACCAATTAACTCAGACTCCAACAATATACCTGCACGTGCTTGACGCGAAAAAGGAAATGGCTCACTGTCACATTGTCGCGGCAGTGGGCTACGGACCGGTTCACAAGGGGCAAGGAGTTGTGATGGTTGACGGTACTTTCACGGCAGCACTTCCTATCAAATATCAAACTGATTTGATTCGCGACAGTGCTGTCATTGCAGTCTTGGCAATGGCAGTAATATCGGTTCACACGGTGGCGGTATGGTTACAGTTGCTGTCATGGTTTAGGATCCGCGTGTGAACAAGGCTTTATACTGCCTACCTTGCAGTAGTAATGGGCATAATCGAATGATTTAAAGAATCATTTGAATGATTTTGAGAAGTAGTAAAGAGTCGGTAATAATCGGATATCTACTAATTCTAAAAGTAGTTACTAGTTGCTCGTTTTGCTTTGTGCTACTATTCTCTTTACCCTGCTGTCGGATCTCCTAACATACATTCCTTTGCGTTTGCAGCTTATCAACACTTTTCTATTACTGCATTTAGTTCCTTGTGACAGTGTCAAAGAGCAAAGTACAGCCACAACAAAATACTATATAGTGAATAATGTGGGGAATGCCAGGCCTCCACCGTGGTTCGGATTCCACGTTAAACTGTAGGTCCTTCATTTCATCTCACAATCACCCTACCATTACACATTAGCGTAAGTGCGTATAACCCGAACGGGTAGTAAGACGCGGTGCTAATAATAATAATA
>CABEEJ010009182.1:0-19859 GCA_901482245.1 Timema douglasi
ATCTCACAATCACCCTACCATTACACATTAGCGTAAGTGCGTATAACCCGAACGGGTAGTAAGACGCTGTGCTAATAATAATATAACACCCCCATTATATCTGGCCGGGATTAGAATCCCGATCTTTCATTCATCAACAAACCGGTATTTAATGAGAGTGGGTACCGTGCGCCTGCCTTCACCGATGCGGGTAGTTAGTATGTACTCTGAAGTTGTTGTTTTTTGTTTCATTTATGTTTAAAAAAAATAGAAACTTCCAGAGGCTGTTTCCCATAAAACATTTTATTTGGTCGTTGCCGTGTCGTGATGGTGACATTTGTCAAATTGTTCTTAAAGAAGAGTATGGCGCCAGACACTTTCTTTCTTCTTTTATTTATATATATAAACTCACTCATGGAAGCTTTTCTTCTTCTTCGAAAGTGGATATTCAACGGGGGTTAACAAATTCGCACACCTTCCCTTTTCAAAAGGCAATCACATAATAGCAAAATAATCCTAAAATTTAAATTATTATTATTATTATTATTATTATTATTATTATTATTAGCACCGCGTCTTACTACCCGTTCGGGTTACACACACTTATGCTCATGTGTAATGGTAGGGTGATGGTGAGATGAAATGGAGGACCTACAGTTTAAAGTTCCCCGGTGAGTTTTATTTGCAAGTGGATGTAAACTAATGTAATACCAGAGCAGTTTTTTGATAGGTCTTACCGTTTAGCCTCAAGAGACCTCCAAAGAAAGGTCCGCATCGACTTAAAAGTTGATCCGACATTTTGAATCTTTTTTCGAGGGGTTAAAAACTTTTTTTGGGATTGGCACCTAGGTTACAGGCTAGAAGCTATAAGTTTTCCAAATTTCAAGTTTCTACAGTAGCCACATACCTTCTTTGGTGCTGACTGACAGCTTTGAAAAGTTACCAGACCAAAATATGTATCCCTACGCCGAACCAAATGATCCGCAAAAACATGTGTTTAGCAGCTGTCACTTCTGACAGTGAAAATTGAGGTATATACCTAAATGTTGACCGTCATCTGTCAGCTGTGAGCTGTCAGTCAGCACCAAAGAAGCCACGGGGATACTGTAGATCATCTGTAAGTGGATGAACATTAATGTCATTGAGTGGATCAGCCGTAATTAGAGGCTTCCTTATGGCTGGCTAGAAATGCTTGATATTATTTTTTTGAGCGGCTTCTTGATTTAAAGGGTGCTTTTTGTTGTTGGTTGGGGGGGGNGGAATAAATATTATATTTGTGTGTTGTGCCTTTCAGTTTCTTGCTAGTAAGGAATTATGGCTATCTTTACTCCATTTTACGGTCTACACCCATATTTCTAAAACTAAAATAGTTTAAGACGTTAGTTGTTTTACATTTTCGGTTTGAAGGAATTCTCCTCTATAAAGAGGAATTGCTTGCATCCGTAAGGTGCACGCAGTGTTCCTTAAGAGATCGACTCCACATTAATAGCTTGCGCTATCTACAGAGTCCATATCCTTAAGGACTACCGATCACAGCAAATAAGTTTGCGCCTGCATCGAAATGAGAGCACAAATGGCGTTATCTTAGCAACTACACTAACTAGCTCGTGTTCTAACTATATTATTTGTGACTGTACCTAATCTACCTTTCAAACGTAGCCCTCTATCCTCGACGTTTCATCAATATATGTCGTGTAGTTATTTTTATTACTAATTGTTCAGTTATGATATCGTTTGCTTGCGCTTTGGCCCCAGAAAAATTTCCTTTCGAAGAGTTCAATTGGCTGCTGTTTCCAACTTTCTCATTGGTCGGCATGGTCACGTGATCACGGAGTGATTTCCATTTCTAAGGACTAAATTAATAATATTTAGCACCGCGTCTTACTACCCGTTCGGGTTATACGCTTTAAGTACTAATTACTCTGATGGATTAGGAATTGGGAAGAGTTGAATTAGAGGAAGTGAACCCGCATTTGCGTAGAGGAAGAGTGGAAAACCATTTTAGGAAAAAAAGTTCACCCGATCCAACTACGCCACCGAGGCGGGTTCTAAGGACTAAAAGGATGCGTAGCTTTAAGGACTCTGTAGATGAGGATCAAGATGTTCTAGTCCACTTTGTGTTCATTTGAACTCTCATTAACAGGGTTGACTTTAAATACCTCATGTTGGAATCTATTCTTGTTGATAGTCGGACATTGAGCTTTTTATAATTTTTTTTAGGTATTTAAAGTGCACTTTTTGAACTGACTGATTTTTTTTATCAGCACACGAGAATTTCTATGGGCGAGAGCGAAAAGTCCTACAAATTTTGCCGGTAAAGGTGTTTTCACATATCTCCCAGGTTTAGTTTTCATTCCACACTCAACATGGAACCGACGGTTTTACTTCACCATCCGAAGGAAGTTGTGCTACGTACTCTTATCGCTCAAGAAAGATCCGTCGACCCCGGCTGGGTTTGAACCAACTAACATCGGGTCTTTAGGTGAGCACTTAACCTGTGTATCGACAGGTGATTGGTAAGAACGATTTAGGTACAGTTTAAACCAACTCTTCTTAACGTGGCGGTGACCTGGCGGTCTAGGGGGTAAGGTGTCAGACTTCTGTGCTGGCGGTCGGGGTTCAACCCTCGGTCCCGGCACAGATTTATCTGATTACCAAACCCTTCCTTCACCTCTGACAAGACATCTTGTGAATGTGGGAGAATTCCAGGCCTCCACCGTGGTTCGGGTCCCACGTTAAACTGTAGGTTTTCCATTTCTTCTCACAATCACCCTACCAATACACATTAGCGTAAGTGCGTATAACCAGAACGGGTTGTAAGACGCGGTACTAATAATAATAATAATAATAATAATAATAATAATAATAATCTTAACGTGACTACACTCCCAAGATACGCCACTGTAAAGTAAAAGTATTGAGCCACGCCAATATTCTGAATCTATATCTGTGCAACAGCTGAACTATATCGTCTTATATCTACAACAAGTTAACATATTTTAAAAAAAGTAAATAAAAAATCAGCCCCACATGAAACCAAATCTGCACGCTTCGTATCGGCTTTCACCGACGTTAAGAAAATGGTCGGCTGGTTTTAAAACAGGTTCTTGAAAATTCGATTGTAATGTAACCAACGGGACGAGACCTCCTGGGACACTGGACCCATTAATTCATGTACAGGGCATTGTTATAAATCATTGTTGTCAAACTGAGACCCTTAGTAGGGCCACTCAAGTTTCGAAGGAGCATAAAGGACCGCATCAATTTCTTACGAATAAATATCAACTTTACAAAACTATGGCTTGACACTAGAGTGGGAAATTATTTCTAATTATTGGTAAATTGTAGAAACAAACGCTTCATTAGTTACTTTTATATCTATCACATTGTATCACCGAAAATTTATCATTTTTTTTGTGGGAAATTTTTCGTTTTGGATAGTGCTCAATGATTTTTACTTGAAAAGAAAAATCCTGTATCTTAAATGAAAACGAATGCTATTGAGATATCCCAAGATTTAAACTAGAAATATTATCAAATGCTGTTTTCTTCCCTCACTCAAGTATCGACTACAGCGCTCGGCGGTTGAATATGTCACTAGTGTCGGGTCTGCCGTGGACCAGATGTTAATGCTTCATTATTAAAAAAATCAAAGCCTTATACGAATACATCCTCTTTCCCTTAGATTAAATGCTCTGAAATATTTACCAGAATGTGTTTATCTACTAATTTGTCATTGTTTGTTTAGATTTGATGGGTCTGATTATTTGTTAACTTTATTCCCCAATCTAACCCTTTCATAGACTTAGAAACAGCGAGATGCCACTGCGGAAAATGCTTTTGGAAAATTTACCGGAAAATGTTGATCTCTTCATACACGTGGAAACTTCTTGAAGAATCTCGGCTTTGTCACTTTTTGTGACCGAGCTTAGCCGAAGAATCACGATTGTTTACTGTCGCGTAGTTTCGTTTCTGTGACCGAGTTTAGCCGAAGAATCCCTATTGTTTACTGTTGCGTAGTTTCGTTTCTGTGACCGAGTTTATCCGAAGAATCACGATTGTTTATTGACGCGTCACCTCGTTTCTGTGACCAATATCAGCCGAAGAAAACGATTGTTTACTGTTGCGTAGTTTCGTTATTGTGACTGAGGTCAGCTGAAGAATCACTATTGTTTACTGTCGAGTAGTTTCGTTATTGTGACCGAGGTCAGCCGAAGAATCACTATTGTTTACTGTCGAGTAGTTTCGTTATTGTGACCGAGGTCAGCCGAAGAATCACGATTGTTTACTGTCGAGTAGTTTCGTTTCTGTGACCGAGTTTAGCCGAAGAATCACGATTGTTTACTGTCGAGTAGTTTCGTTATTGTGACCGAGGTCAGCCGAAGAATCACGATTGTTTGCTGTCGCATAGTTTAGTTTCTCTGACCAAACTCAGCCGATGAATCGCGAAATGGCCTACTTTCATGTCAACTCTTTCAATCCGTACTATTATCGTTCGCGAACTATTGATATATTTAATATTAATCAACCCGCCATTCAGAAATCCTCTCAACCCGCAAACTGGCCATAGTATACGGTGTCATTAGCTGTTGTAGGCCGACGCCTCCTTCCGACCGCGACCTTTTAATCATCCTCGCTGATGAACACCAATTACGTGTATTTTTTCCCCGTTGTTTTTTGTTGTTGTAATTACTCTTAACACCATCGTCATTAATGATTAAAACTAAATAGGAAGCGAGCCGCTTCGTTGACTAGGTGTTCTAACGCGCTACTCTCGCAGTCGACTAGACTGGCCGATGTCGGGAAGATCGAGGTTTGAATCTCCGTCGGATGAACTGAGGCTGGTTTTTCACAAAAAAAGTTTCACACTTCCACGCAAACGCGGGTACATTGCCTCCATCCATTACTGTTACTGTTTTCCACTACCGGCTTTCTAAGTCTGTCGTAGCTTCATATGTCTTATGATATATTGTAAGATTAAGACATGCACAACATCCAGTTCCCCGGCCGTAAATTTATCACTGTGAAAGGGTAAACTCCTATACATTTTCGGCCATGCCTGGAACCGAACCCGAGACCTTTAGCTCAGTAGACAGACACACTACCGACTGAGCTAAGCTGTCGAATCACAGTAATAATCATATATGTGTATAAACTTTCATATATGTGATTAAAAATACTAACTAAATATATTTAATTTTAGCACCGCGTCTTACTAACCGCTCGGGTTATACGCACTTACGCTAATGTGTAATGGTAGGGTGGTTGTGAGATGAAATGGAGGAAAGTTTAACGTGGGATCCGAACCACGGTGGAGGCCTGGCATTCCACACATTCACAAGATGTCTTGTTAGAGGTGAAGGAAGGGTTTGACAGTCAGATAAATCTGTACCTAAATGGTTTTACACGCACGCTCACACCCCGCCCCCTCACGCACAACGAATGGGTGGTAAGACGCGTTTACAATTGCCCCCCTCTCACGCATTTCGTTCACCCTTTCCCGCCGGATTTTTTTTAAATTTCTCCTCGTGTCTTACTCACCGTTCGGGCTATCTGCACTTAATGGCACTAATTGGCTAAGGACGAGGAAGGCAGAATTTAAAAGGGTTCTCTTGGAGGAGTTGTTCTTTCTGTTCTTGGAAAGTTGCTCAATTCACCCAGAAGATAGTTTGAATACTGATCTTCTCATCGCACACGTCTCCGTGCTAAACGGTTTGGGTGAATGTATGTTGCTTTGGTTCTTCCCAGCTTTGATATATATTTGCGGATGTTTCTATATTTATTTCGTAAAGTGCGTTAAAAAAAAGTGATTTGGTTTGTAAAAAAGGGGTGGGGGTTGGGGCAGTGCTGATCTTGGTTGATTGGTGGGGCCAATACAGTTCCGCAAGCTTGTGGCTTCTTCCGCGACGCTATCTTTCCCTGTACCTGCGTTGAGCCTACCTTCCATACTTCATTTTTAAAGTTCTATGTTAATTTTTAATACAGTAATCCCATGACTTCTTTGGTGCTGACTGACAGCTCTCAGCTGACGGCTTTGAAGAGTTACCAGACCAAATTAGGTATCCTTACGCCGAACCATATGATCTGCAAAAACATGTGTTTAGAAGCGGTCACTTCTGATAGTCAAAATGTTGGTATGTACCTAAATGTTGACTGTCAGAAGTCAACCGTGAGCTGTCAGTCAGCACCAAAGAAGCCACGGGGCTACTGCATATACCTAAATGTTGACTGTCAGAAGTCAGCTGTGAGCTGTCAGTCAGCACCAAAGAAGCCACGGGGCTACTGTATGCTAAGTAGTACCTGGGTAAAAATAAAAGAAGGTTAATAGTTTTATTTCAATAAAATTAGTTTTCTTCGTAATATAATGTGTATTTTATTTAATGCGTTTATAAACATTATTTGGAAAAGGAGTAGGCTACATAATCTTCACCCGACTGACAAAGGGACCCCTTGGCTGAAAAAAAAAGTTAATTTGTTCTAAAGTCTAAACTATAGTGCATCAAGGGCGATAAGTTTCGTGCACCTCTTTATGTGGGATGCTCTTTCGAATCCTGGTGGTACTGATTTTAGGTATCTGACAGAAAAGTTACTACAATCAAATTTCCACAAGATGAATCTTATCTGACATAAGATCTAATTTCACGTCTTCATACGTCAAGTCATGTGATCTGCAGCTTTCACTTTTGATAATAATATTTAGCACCGTGTCTTACTACCCGTTCCGGTTATACGCTTTAAGTACTAATTACTCTAATGGATTAGGAATTGGGAAGGTTGAATTAGAGGAAGTGAACTCGAATTTGCGTGGAGGGAGAGTGGAAAACCATTTAGGAAAAACCACCCCCATTTCACCCGACCGAGATTCGAACCTCGATCTCCCCGTCCTCAGCGGTCGAGCAGCTCAACACGACAAGCGCGTTAGCCGACTACGCCACCGAGGCGGGTCCACTTTTGACAGATATTATAAATACTTATAGAATAACAATCATAAAAGTAAATCGTTAAAATGCTATCAGTTTTTTTTAGCATCAAACAAAATAGGCTTTATTTGTATCAATGTTCCTTCCCTTCTATTAAATATGGAGTGGTATGTCAAAGAGCGGGAGGGGGACGCCCGCCCGGTTATTCTCGGAAAGGGGGGGAAATTCTGTGACGTCACCGTAACCATGGAGACAAGACTAGTACAGTAATTATTAGGTTTTAGGACCGGAGAGAGGGAGGTTCGAAACATGACCTTTGGGTGTTGTTATCCAATTGTTATTTTTAAACAGGCCATCTCGAGTTGGATTAACCGGGTTCTTAGAACACGGTTAACCGGGATATCATATGCACGGTTAACAGGGATATTAAACACAAATTTACGTACGCTTACACCAAAAAAACATATCCAAGTGAGTGTGTTTTTTACATTCTTTACTTTATAACATTATTATTATTATTATTAACACCGCGTCTTACTACCCGTTCGGGTTATACGCACTTAAGCTAATGTGTAATGGTAGGGGGATTGTGAGATGAAATGGAGGACCTACAGTTTAACGTGGAATCCGAACCACGGTGGAGGCCCTGGCATTCCACACATTCACAAGTTGTCTTGTCAGAGGTGAAGGAAGGGTTTGGTAATCAGATAAATTCTGTGCCGGGACTGAGGATTGAACCCCCGGACCCCCCAGCACAGAAGTCCGACACCTTACCCCCTAGACCACCAGGTCACCCGCTTTATAACAGCGAACTTAGAAAGTTTATAGTTTTTTAGATTTATATTGGAGATGTTCTGAGGTATTTAATTTATTTGAGTTATTTAACGAGCATTTTAAATAAACCGAACGATTATATCAGCAACACGAGAATTTCTTTGAGCAAGAACGAAATGGTTAAAATTTTATCAGGAAAGTTATTTTCACATACCTTCCAGGGCTCATTTTACATATCCACAATCGACACGGGACTGACGACTCTACTTACCCATCCGAAGTAAATTGTGCTACGGATCGTTGTCATCTCTCAAGAGAAATCCGCTGACCTCGGCTGGGTTTTGAACCCATAGACATTGGGTCCTGAAGCGGGCACTTACCCCATTACCACCGAGGTTGGACTTTCCTTCTGTAGGAGAACAAACAGGAGAGGAGGAAAGTACAAATGACAATACAACTATGTCTACAAGTCTATATATGTATAGGGTTATAGAAAATAGTTTTATGTCCATTACAGTAAACAAACTCGTATACTGTTAGAGGTGTTGTTGATATTTAACCTAAATGCAACATCTATTTTACAATATAGGTGACCTGGCGGTCTAGGAGGTAAGGTGTCAGACTTCTGTGCTGGCAGCCAGGGTTCAATCCTCGGTCCCGGCACAGATTTATCTGATAACCAAACCCTTCCTTCACCTCTGACAATACTTCTTGTGAATGTAGGGAATGCCAGGGCCTCCACCGTGGTTCGGATCCCACGTTAAACTGTAGGTCCTCCATTTCATCTCACAATCACCCTACCATTACAACATTAGCGTAAGTGCGTATAACCCGAACGGGTAGTAAGACGCAGTGCTGATAATAATAATATTTGACAATATCCCAGCACCTCTAAGCACCATTGGACTTGAATCGCCTGTAGTTTGAGGCCCGCTGCTCTGGATCAATTTACTACTCTGCTCTTGTTAAAGGACACAGGCGTCGATAATTAGTGCCGCCTCCCCCCGCCCCCCTCATCCGCTCCTCAAAACAGTTGAATAACGAACGTCCTTGCTGCGCTCTATGAGCTCGAACGTGAATCATCGGGTTTAAACAGAGCTGACCTTGGGATATATAATGTTCCCGTTTACACTGACGTACTCCAATGTCATAGGAAGGGCAACTATATTGTTATTTTTATTGATAAATAAATAACTCCAAGGCATGAGTACCCTAGTGAGTTATACCGACCGAGCGGCCGCCGCTGCTACACTGGATATCATCTCTTGAGGAGACTGAGCTTGTCATTACAAGTTTGGCAACGCTGGTTAGTCGATGTTGCCAGTAGCTCTTTCTTACCCCGGCTTACCACCTTCAGACATAACTGATAGCGAGGAGATTTGGCAACAGATAACCGAGAGAAAGCGAAGATATGACCTGCAGTTCCCTAAGCAATGTTAGTGAGTGTAGCGATGATAATGCGAACATTTGCGGGTAGAGAGTGTCATGTGGTCAGCACAACGACCCCTCCGGCCGTTAGTATCAGTTTTCTAGTAGGTAGCCGCTACCTATTAAATTCAAGTAGCTCCCAATTTGTCTCGCGAGGCTGAGTTTGGCCTCGTTCCTAGATCCACTGCTTCACAGAGAGACTCTGTAAGCACCGGTGATCGAACCCTGGATCTCTGGGTCAGTAACCAGGAACTCATGCCACTAGACTACAGAGGTGGTCCGTAGGTATTGATAGACTAATAAATCAGGGTGTCCAGCTATCTGGAAAACAGATAAAAGTAAGGGAATTGGCTTTATCAGGGGAAAATTCATGGAAAATTTAGGGAATTTGATAAAATTTCTGGAATGTTCACATTTTAACTTAAAAAAACACTTCTATTCACAACGGTCATTAATAACATATTTCTTCCAGTTAGGGCCGGTCTTATGACTACCGCATAAATATTGCTACCGTGATGTTAAAGTTATCTACCAGATAAAGATTATCAGCCACTTTAATATTTTAGACGTATTATGAACTGAATTTATCTGCCGGATAAGATAAATATTTTTTATGTGCATAAAACGCAAGATTGGTACTGTTTTTACTGGTTTGCGCATGCGTATAAGCCCTGCTGCTACCGCTACAACCTGGCTAGTGGCTACAACGCTCAACATTTGTTAAATAATGGCGGCTAAACGAGTGCGAGTAAACAGATGGCGTCACGTGGGCTCAGAAGCTAAGATGTCTTGCAAGTACTAATTTCGGTGTCTGCCAAAATGTGGACAATAGTTGGGTACAACTTTTACAAAATTTAATTTATTGTACTCATATTTTGATAATGTGTTCTTATATAAATATAACTCTACAAATAGCTTGTCAGTTTATATAAAAGTGTGAATTAAATGTTCTAACTTTATATAGTTAGAGCCCGGGCCTGTGCTTACTAAACAATAGAACCAATATTTTAACCTAAAAACAGATTCCGATTGGCTGAACCTCATTAAAAACAACTCGTCTCTATGGCAACGAGCATTTTAACTTCCAGATAAAAGCTATCAGATACTTAAACCTCCCGATAAAAATGTGATGGATAAATACATTTTATCTGCCAGATTAATATTTATCCAGGCGTCATAAGACCTGTCCTTAACACTAGCCGTGAATATATTTGAGCACAGTTGCCCCTGTTGAGTATACTAATCTCAATCATCATGCGAGTTTTGTGTCGTCTTTCCACCTCTATACTGCGCGGCTTTAAACAAAGACGAATCGTCATGCGCATGCGCAAGAATTGATTACCTTATGAGAAGGAGAAACTAAAAAATAATGTGTTTGACAACAAATTAAGCTGTACCAATATTAATAATAATATTTAGCAGCGCGTCTTACTACCCGTTCGGGCTATACGCTTTAAGTACTAATTACTCTAATGGATTAGAAATTGGGAAGGTTGAATTAGAGGAATTGAACCCACATTGCGTGGAGCGAGAGAGTGGAAAACCATTTAGGAAAAACCACCCCCAGTTCACCCGACCGAGATTCGAACCTCGATCTCCCCGTCCTCAGAAGTTGAGCTCAACACGACTAGCGCGTTACCCAACTACGCTACCTAGGTGGGTGTCTGTACCAGTAAACCCTTGCGAAACTTTCGCACATTAAAATAAACCTCCTCCCCCCTCCCCCCAGTCTTATGTTAGGGTTGAAATTAAATACTCAGCTTAAGTGTATACTCAAAATAGCAAAGAGAGTTTATTTTCAGTAATTGATACAATAATATTGTTAGATTTTTATTTTAACTTAAATTTTAAACAATGTGTTTTAATGTAAACTGAGTATGCTATGTCAGAAGTCGGTAAAAAATCCTATCCACTGATACCTTATTCATCGTTGTAGGCTTTTTATTGGTTGGGAAAAAAGGGATGTTGATAACAGAAATAATATATAGGATTTGTATAAGGCGATATTTTAATGTCTCAATCTCAATGAAATTTAACTTGGAACGCACAGCGCATCACATTAATTAATTAGCCTGATAAATTTTAAACAAACACCTCATATTGAGACGTAATTTCAAAATTTGTAAGCGTGTAAAAAATAGTATTACATTAAATTGCGATCTTAACATTAAAACAAAATTAATGTATAGTGACTGGAAAAGTCAGGAAATTTAAAATTATACTTCACCTTCAAACATATTAATTTGCGGCCAACATTGATACTATTTTACAATATGATTTGTGGTATTCTATGGGTATTGATAATATCCATCAAAAATGACAACAGAAGATGGTATGACTTGACGTATGCATATATTAAAATGGTTTTAGTAACTTTAGTAACCAACTTCTACTGTTCTTCCTACCAAAATCATACTATAGTAACCTTTCTTCTAGCTGTCGAATAAGAAAGACAGAGAAAGAACATCTAGATAAACCAATTTATTTATATGGCAAGCTCATCAATGTTGTTGTAGGTGACCTAGAGGTCTAGGGGGTAAGTTGTTGGACTTCTGAGCTGGGGGTTCAATCCTCGGTCCCGGCACAGATTTATCTGATTACCAAACCCTTCCTTCACCTCTGACAAGACATCTTGTGAATGTGTGGGAATGCCAGGCCTCCCACCGTGGTTCGGATTCCACGTTAAACTGTAAGTCCATTTCATCTCACAATCACCCTACCATTACACATTAGCGTAAGTGCGTATAACCCGAACGGGTAGTAAGACGCGGTGCTAATAATAATAATAACTGGGCCACTTTGTATAATGAGTACGAGTATATAATGCTGATTATTTCCGTGCACATCCGCCTCTAGCGCCACGGGTTGGATAAGCCCGAGACGAGCTTGGTTAGCGGACACCATACTATTGATGAAAAGCTGGTCGGGTAGGGGTGGTAATTTATCCACGTCAAACCGTTCTTGGTGCTATGCCTTTGTGAGGATTTCGGGCGGATATTTATCACTTTTTTTTTTATTTAGTCCAACCCTCCCATTATGAAGCGTATCATTAGCTGTGACCTCATCTCACTTTATAAAAGGCGTATTTTCCTGTAACTTTCGGGACAGTTCGACGCGTTGCGGTAACCGTGCGATAATCACCCGCGTCGGTGGCCGCACGGTCTAAAGCGCTATTCTCGCAGTAGAATAGACTGCGAAGGACGTATACATTGAAGTCTGAATCTCGGCTGGGTGTACTGAGGGTGGGTTTTTCCCAATATCCCTCCGCGCAAATACGGGTACGCTTCCTATAAATACAACCTTCACAAACCCTCAAACCATTAGAGTAGTAGTTAGTTATTATTACAGGGTGTCCACCATCCGGGAAAATCGGGGAAAACTGGAGTTAGTCAGGAATTTGAAGTGGTCGGGGGAAAAAAACGGGAATAAGTCAGGAACATGTCGTTTTACTCAAAATATTAAATGACTATAATAATCATTAAATCAGTAAATTACATTGTGATCCAGACTGTCTTGTTTGTAACTGTAATATATATTTTATAAATCCTAGTAGACTATGTTAATACAAATAAAAACAACTTGATTAAATCTTAATACTTATTATTATTCATAAAAAATATTAACAAAAACCGTGGGGGGGAGGGGGGGGGGTTAAGAAGGGTTAGACATACTTTTAGTGTCAGGAATTTTAGGAAATGATCGGTGTAAATCAGGGAAAAGTCGGGAATTTCATTTAAGTACAGTAGCCCCATGGCTTCTTTGGTGCTGACTGACAGCTTTAAAAAGTTACCATACCAAATTATGTATCCCTACGCCGAGCCATATGATCTGCAAAAAACATGTATTTAGCAGCTGTCACCTCTGACGGTCAAAATGTAGGTATATACCTAAATGTTGACTGTCAGAAGTCAGCTGTGAGCGGTCAGTCAGCACCAAAGAAGCCACGGGGCTACTTTAGACACCATGTATTAGATGTTCTGTCTCACGACAGGTCCATTCCTTTTTCCATTGAACTGAAACTTGCCAATGCGCCCTTTCCTCTTCCTCTTCCTCCTCCTTCCTAAGCTCCTCTTTCCTTCTCTGACGTCGTGCAGAAGACAGTTCCTCCCTAAGGCTTAATAGAGATACATTATATCCCGTATTTTATCGCGCGAGAATAACTCAAACCTGTATTCTGTCTGAGCCATGCACAGACATAAAAACAACAACAAGAGCATGATATTAGATTCACAATGTGATAACATCTCCGAGTAACTAACTGTCAATTATTACTCGCAACCGTTGAAAAGGAACTGTCTTTCACCCTCAGACGAGACTTTACTGAAGACGTGGCTTCGCATCCCATCCAGGTGAAATCTAATTAGGCCGTGACGTGTTTTGATAAGACAAAAAAATATGGTGCCCAACCTAGCGTCACTCTCATGTTAGAAGGCGAGCTATATCATCTTGTTTAGTTATATTTCCGGCGCCTGGTCCAATGTCTCCAGACCTTTAGAGTAACTCTGTCGACCATGGTGGTCTTGGGGGGGAAAGTGATCTCGCCTCAGGAGCCAATGTTCAGGAGTTCAAACCCAGCTGGGGTGTACGGATTTTTACTGAGCAATACAAATCCCATAGCACAACTTCCGTCGGATGAATAAGTAAAGCCGTTGGTCTCATGTCGATTGAGGCGTGTGGAAAAAAACCCCTGGAAGATATGCGAAGATACCTTTCATGGCAACATTGATGGGCTCTTTCACTCTCGCTCATAGAAATTCTCGTGTGATATAATCAGTCGGTTCAGAAAGTGCACGTTAAATACCTCAAATAAGTAAAAGATAACTTTATTTATTGGTATGCAAAAAAACTTCATAGTAGCAATATAAATTAGAGATCATGGTTGCCAACGCACCCGGGAAAACACTAGGGATATAATAAAAATACTGGAATATCTGTTGGTTTGAAGTATTAAGCTTAATAATTATTATTATTATTAGCCCCGCGTCTTACTACCCGTTCGGGTTATACGCACTCACGCTAATATGTAATGGTAGAGTGATTGTGAGATGAAATGGAGGACCTACAGTTTAACGTGGGATCCGAACCACGGTGGAGGCCTGAGGTTTGGTAATCAGATAAATCTGTGCCGGGACCGAGGATTGAACCCCGGACCCCAGCACAGAAGTCTGACACCTTACCCCTGGACCCCCAGGTCACCTCTGAATAATTAAACATCAGGTGTTTGAATTGAAGTAAAAGTGAACTGAAGAGTTAAGCATATAATATATATCCTTATCAAGCACAAACCATCATTTACATTACTTCATACTTAGTTTGATGGATATAACATTATTTTATTGCTCTTTTTTTTTGTGTCAATTTAAGCTGTCTGGAAAAATAGGAATCCTTCTGGAAAACGTGGGAAAAAATGGGGAATTGTGTAAAGA
Source organism: Timema douglasi (assembly GCA_901482245.1). Taxonomy (NCBI): domain Eukaryota; kingdom Metazoa; phylum Arthropoda; class Insecta; order Phasmatodea; family Timematidae; genus Timema; species Timema douglasi. The sequence goes on from CABEEJ010009182.1 coordinate 14,528, forward strand.
GAAAATAGTGGAAAGCCTAGAGTTATATTCAATATGTATTAACCCTAATTTCATAGGTTAAGTTAGTTTGTAAGTCCTGTTATCCAACTAGTAAATATCTAGGACCTAGGATTGGGTGTGTTGTATTAGACTTACTGCCCTAGATTAAGTTAGTTTGTAAGTCCTGCTATCCAACTAGTAAATATCTAGGAGTTAGGACTGAGTGTAGTGTTAGAAGTAACTGTCCTAGGTTAAGCTAGTTTGTAAGTCGTGTTATCCAATTAGTAAATATCTAGGAGCTAGGGCTGGGTGTGTAGTATTAGACTACTGTCCTAGGTTAAGCTAGTCTGTAAGTCCCGTACGTCTTGTTTTGTTGGTCTCGTGTGTACAACATACTCCCGTCGTATTGATCTGATCGTCCCCCCCCCCATTTCTCCCACCCCACTGCGCCACTTTTATTAGTGCCCTTGTGTTGGGGCGGGAATTCACCCCTCTCTGAGCGATTACTGCATAGCAATAACCAATCCCCTCCCCTCTTGGAGAGTACATAAATTATAGGATCAACAAAAATGTTGTTTACCCCAGACTTTTGTAGAGATCTACTTTCATGTGTGAATCGTTGGCTAACGCACTAACTTTGTGTTGAGCTAGACTGCCGAGGACGGGGTTATCGAGATACGAATCTCGCTCGGGTGAACTGGGGGTGGTTTTCCTCTAAATGGTTTTCCACGCAAATGCGGGCTCATATCCAATTAATTCAACCTTCCCGATTCCTAACCCATTAAGAGTAATTAGTACCTAAGTGTGTGCAACCCAAACGGTTAGTAAGACGCGGTGCTAAATATTAATAATGCAGCCGTCACTCTTGATAGATGTTATCAATACATATAAAATATGTTATCAATCCTGGCTGAAAAAAAAAGCAGCGTTTTCTCAACTGTCCTTGTTAAATGCTGCTCCAGGCTACCACTTTACGGCGGGCTGCTTTTTCTCTCTTCTTTTTCTAAAACTCTTGTTGGCTTTAAACAGGGAAAGTCAAGAAATTGTTGGGAAAGGGGGAAATGTCAGGTAATTTAATATATTATTATTATTATTATTATCACCGCGTCTTACTACCCGTTATACGCACTTAACGCTAGTGTTTAATGGTAGGGTGATTGTGAGGTAAAATGGAGGATCTACAGTTTAACGTGGGATCCGAACCACGGTGGAGGCCTGGCATTCCCCACACTTACAAGATGTCTTGTCAGAGGTGAAGGAAGGGTTTGGTAATCAGATAAATCTGTGCCGGGACCGAGGATTGAACCCCGGCCGCCAGCATAGAAGTCTGACACCACAGCCCTAGACCACCAGGTCACCGATTTAATATAAGTCGTGTTATTTAAATACGAGGAAGACATCCTGCCGATAAAAACGCAATCAACACATTGTACAGAGGGAGTATAAGTAAATACCAATCTTCTGACCACAGGAAAGGGATTAAACTCCCCCTCTAAGGTGGGAATAAAGGGCCGTCAGGAAAAATACAGTGTTTTTGCAGAGTTTTTTTATATATAGCAAAACATGTTTTTGGCCAAAATAAATAAAACTCAAGTACAAACATAGAATTTAATTTTCTTCACACGATGACTTTTACAATTTGCTGAATATCTGTCAAGGGTGTCCTGGAATTTAATGACAATTTTTTCTCTTCATTTGAAAAATTTATCATCTAATGTCGCCATGCTCATGACACATATTTGATATCACCGTGTGAAGAAAATTAAACACACTGTTTCCTTCCGGAGAAACATTTTATTTATTTTGGCAAACAAAAAAGCCAACCATAAAAACACTTTGCCTTTTTTCTCTCGCGTGTCTTTCCATCCCACCTTAAACGAGTCGGGGATTAGCTTTTCTCTCTCTCTTTCTGTCGGCAAGCCAAAGCAGGGAAATAAAGCTGGCTCACATTGGCAGCCACTTATTGATGCAGAGTCTTTGTTGGAATAAAATGCACCCCTACATCTCTTTACTTACGACAATAATATAATCCCCAAAGGATGGGCCAGGCGTGTATTTGTTACAAAAGTCTGGTATGTATGCGAGGATTGATATGACGTTCCAACAAGTCATTGCGATTTCAGTATGACAAGACTTTAATTTGTTTAGTCAACATTGATAGAATCTTTCAGTATTATTGTTATCTTGTAGTTAGTGTATTGGTAATATCGATCAAAAGTGACACTGCAGATTACATGACTTGACGTATGAATACGCGACTCTTTAGCTGTCAGATAAGGTCCTCTCTATTAAAATCGGACTCTTATTCAAATGGAGCTTTTTCTTTTGAACAGATAAAACCCAGTTTTGTTACTTTACTGCAGTTAAAAAAAAAATCTTGAGCTAGCTAATATCCCGAAGTTTTTTAATCTTTTTCTTAATTTTTTAAAATATATAATACTTTATGTGCCTGGTTCTAATGATCCCGTTATAAGGGGTGTAGAAGGGAACTCACTTTAATATAAGTATTGTTGCAGTTCTTATACAGGGTGTCTACCATCAGGGAAAACGGGAATAAGTCAGGAATTTGGCAAGTTACAAAAAACAAACCACGAGAAAATGTTGTTTTACTCAAAATATGAAATATATATTAATCATTAAATAGGTTCATTAAAACGTGACTCAACTGTCTTTTTTTATATATTTTATAATCTCTAGTAGACTAAGACAATTTAAAAAAAACAACTTATTATTGGATGACCTGGTGGTCTAAGGGTAAGGTGTCGGACTTCTGTGCTATGGTCCGGGGTTCAGCCCTCGGTCCCGGCACAGATTTATCTGATTACCAAACCCCTCCTTCACCTCTGACAAGACATCTTGTGAATGTGGGGAATGCCAGGCCTCCACCGTGGTTCGGATCCCACGTTAAACTGTAGGTCCTTCATTTTATCTCACAATCACCCTACCATTACACATTAGCGTAAGTGTGTATAACCCGAACGGGTAGTAAGACGCGGTGATAATAATAATAATAATATAAATATATCCATGCCAAAGCAAAGAGCAGGCCGAAATTTCAAAATAAACAATATCTTTAGACAACAATTACTAGAGTTCTACCAAATCAATTAAATTTGTACAAGATTAACTTAGGGATTATCATAATACATTACAGATTGTTCTAGCTAATATCCACAATATCTAGTTTCTAATAGATTAAATTGTGTTCAAGCACTATAATTTTAAACTGTATATATAATATATCTTTCTTAACGACGGGAATTTTTCGATCTCAAAAAAATATCCACTATTAAGAGATTTAACTGTATTTACCAATTTTCGGTAGCGAAGCTGCCATTTATGGACGCTGTTAAGAGAGGACTCCAGAAATCTTATATATATAAGATTGAGATCACCCCGATGTCATAAGAAAGGGTGTCAGGTGTCAATTTTCAGAATATGATATCTAGATGGAGAATTCCTCTCTAAAAGAAATAATAGCTTCGGCTATTTGATTCTTAATATGCAATCCTGTTCAATTATTATAATAACTGTACAAGTGGCAGTAAAAAGGGCCAACTACCGAGTCTAAGATGGCTGCGTTATCTGATAGCTCGCGAATAAAGCCGACGATTTCCGCACGTCCATCACAGACTCTGCCTCATCTGAACTCGTGAAGCCAATCCTATCACTAGGAATAGCAATAAAGTTGACCTGTGCGAATTTTCGCCTTGGTACGACTTGTAAAATGATTAATCGTCTTGGTGTTGGACCTACTAATACAAACTAAGAAAATACTTTCCTACGTGGTTTATTCTTCGATAATAGATTTGCACTGCACTAAGTTAACTGGTGCTGAATCAGGAATGGTATCTTGAGGTGAGTTACTCTAAAGCGATCTACCTTGGATAAAGCTATGGTTTGGCAGTGTTTGGTTTCTACAGCAACACTTGTGTTTTAAATGTTTGTCTCTTGGGAGAGTTTGGTCCGAGCTAAATCGGTCCCTTCCTCTTCTTAGTTGAAAGTTCGTTGACGGGAGTAACTCTTCACCCATCTTAATGGTGCTTTTCGCTGCCCGCCATCTAGATCCGCCTGGTGTCGGCTATTTCCCTATACCAGTTTTTTTTAACCTTCTCAGCGGCGGCCATTTTCCTACGCCATTTGTATCCTCCAGGTTTGAGTCATTTTCCTATTTGTTTATCTTAATCACTTCAAAACCACTAAAACAATCCTCAACTATCTTATAATGGTCTGTTGTGACCCTCACACTGCTGTATTTCTTATGGTAATGTCAGTCCTGAAGCTTCAAAACCCCTAAAACAATCCTCAACTATCTTATAATGGTCTGTTGTGACCCTCACACTGCTGTATTTCTTATGGTAATGTCAGTCCTGAAGCTTCAAAACCACTTAAACNAATCCTCAACTATCTTATAATGGTCTGTTGTGACCCTCACACTGCTGTATTTCTTATGGTAATGTCAGTCCTGAAGCTTCAAAACCACTTAAACAATCCTCAATTATCTTAGAATGTTCTGTTGTGACTCTCACACTTCTGTATTTCTTATGGTAATGTCAGTTCTAGCCTCCAAACCACTAAAACAATCCTAAACTATCTTAGAATGTCTTGTTGTGACCCTCACACCACTATAACAATCCTAAACTATCTTAGAATGTTTTGTTGTGACCCTCACACCACTAAAACAATCCTAAACTATCTTAGAATGTTCTGTTGTGACCCTCACACCACTAAAACAATCCTAAACTATCTTAGAATGTTCTGTTGTGACCCTCACACCACTATAACGATCCTAAACTATCTTAGAATGTTCTGTTGTGACCCTCACACCACTATAACAATCCTAAACTATCTTAGAATGTTCTGTTGTGACCCTCACACCACTATAACGATCCTAAACTATCTTATAATGTTCTGTTGTGACCCTCACACCACTATAACAATCCTAAACTATCTTAGAATGTTCTGTTGTGACCCTCACACCACTATAACAATCCTAAACTATCTTAGAATGTCCAGTTGTGACTCTCTTTAAAAAAAATACTTTGTTTGAGAATGGTTTAATATAAGTTTCTAACTATTCACTTAGATCTCATAACTGAAACATTTCCCGTAAAAAGTCTTAGAAAATGAAATAATCTCATCTTACTATGAATCTGTTTGGATTATAAAACTTAATCCTATGGGATTACCCTTCGCCTCCATTTCGGCGTTTGCCATATTTTGAAATATAACCAACCAATCACTCAGACGGTGACCTGGTGGTCTAGAGGGTAAGGTGTCAGACTTCTGTGCTGGCGGCCGGGGTTCAATCTTCGGTCCCGGCACAGATTTATCTGATTACCAAACCCTTCCT
>CABEEJ010009183.1:0-19852 GCA_901482245.1 Timema douglasi
AATCGGTCCAGTAGTTTCGGAGCCTATTCATTACAAACAAACAAACAAAAAATCAAACCTTTCCTCTTTATAATATTAGTATGATTGATCTTGCAATTACACAGTGTTCACTGTCAGATAGATAAGGGTTTAGATAAGATTCCTATAAACCAAAAAGTAATATTCTTGATAAAATTGTTTTTATTAACTAATAATTTAAAAATTGACATCATTTCAATCGTGTATTAGTTGTAATCTAAATTATTTTAGAAACAAAAATCTAATTGTACACTTCCAATTTTAACACAGTGAATAATAGTTAAACAATTGTAATATCATGAATCCTTAAACGTATAATTAAATATTTTTCTAGTCACCTCGTGGTCCCACAAACAAATAGTTTAATAGGACGCGATGGCAATATGGACAAAAAGATAGATACTTTTAAATAAATCATTAATTTTATAGTAAAAGTGTCCGTTTAGCTAATAAATATTATTTATAGTCCCTGTTATCAAACAAATATTACAAGCTAGCTCGGTCGACAATAGCGTGAAACAATACCTCAAAGGAGAGACTTAGAGATTAAAAGCACACCAAACGAGTAAAAAACCATTTAGTAACGCAATACGGTCAGAATAAGCTTTGTCTTACTACTTGTTTTTTATGTGGGTTTTTTAGACATTTATACAAGCCTTGATTATTAGTTCTTAGTAATTTACTGACTTTATAAGACTGAAATCAAAAGTCCCATATTCTGTATGGGTTCAAACCCAAAGGTTAAACATCAGCTGTTACTAAACCATTTCGTTGGAGGTAGAGACTAAGTATTGCCATAAAACGATTTATTTTAATCAAATAAATAGCTCAAAAATGTGTTCACACCTGGACTCGCTTTATAACCACGGTCCTTTATCTTAGCATGATAATAATATTTTCACTGAAATATCCAAAACCATTCAGCGCCCAGGTTCAAACATCACCAAATAATAATTTGATGACAAAGTGGTGTATAATTCTGGGCAGCGGAAAATATTGTATTTCTCGGTGGAATGAATTTTAATGCGTTAATTCAAAGGTCATCCATGGGTTCTACTTCATGTAAAGTCATTATTTTTCAATTTATATTTTAATTGTGTTTGTAAATGGCAATGAATCATAACAAAATATTAATTTGAATATATTAAATATAAATGGTTTGCATTTCAACAGTCCTTTTAATATTTTTAATATTTTAATCTTCAGTTTACATCTTTTTTGTTTCATTTGCATATCACTTCCTAGCATTTTTTTAAAATATAGACTAAAGTTCTAGAAGACACTAGCTCAAACCCATGTTCTAGAGATGAATAGAAAAAGACTAATTGTGTGTGTGTTATGACTACGAATAAGAGAAAATATTATTTTATCAATATCTATGATATTAAAAATAACATAAATATACAAATATAAAAGAATTCACATGGACATGGAATGTAAAATCAGTTTGGACAAAACACCTTCACAGCAGTCGATTAGGACTTTAATTGAAATTCACATTATAGTTAAGAACACTATTTTAATACTATTATTCTATTATCGGGTGATTAGTGTTAAGTATTGATGTATAAGGTTTAGCTGGTTTGTTAGATATCATCTGGTACATCGTTGTATGCATAACATTCGCGAATATAATCTAAATGAAAGTTTCTTTTAACTTACAAGGAGTCATATCCAAATAATAACGTGAAAGTCAATCACATCAGATATTTAAGAAGAAAAAAAACATTTAAAATTTAGAATAATTAGTGTTTCGTATGAGCTACGCAAGCTATTTTTAAAGCGAGAAAGAAAATAAAAAAAAAAATATGAATGGATAAAATTAATTTATTTTTTAAATACATAACTCAAATTAACTCAACAAAAATCATTAAAATATGTTACTTGTAAATGTGCATAATTTCGTGAATAAAAACCTACTTTTAAATACGTTATAAGCTCTTGCTCAATGGAGTATAAAGACAAGAAATACAATAAGAATTGATTGGGAAAAGATGGTGGAACAAAAAAGTAAGACGTAAAACTATCCATTAAGGATGGATTTGATTATCTTTAAAATGAGATAAAGGAACTTAAATGAAGGTGAAAGATACACTTGCCAGTAGCCTATACTATTAAGATTTTAATATTAATATATAATAATTAAATGGGTCTTTTATTTTGCCTATCGTAAATATATCTGAGAAAAATCTGTAAAATATGAAGTTTGGTTGATTTAATCTCTCATTTAAAGATAAGCAACGTTTTAAAATATATATTTATTCCCAGTTGACTTAGCAGTCCAAGGATGGGGAATGTGCGACCTCTTAATGTGTTGAGTAAGGCCTCTTAAATTAAAATAAGAATTAAACTATAAGGCTAAACTATTAATCTTTCTATCTACCTATGATTGGTGAACTATATATTTTTATTGGTCACTGAAAATATCGATTAAAAAGCCGTTCACCTGTATACTTTCCCCTTCCGTTCTCTAATAGTATGACAAATACTTACGTCATCTAGGAAGAAGTCTAAAAATTCGAGACTTGCTCTCAGTTTCTGTATATTTGTGTATATATATGTGTGTGTGTGTTTATGTAGGTGTCTACACCGCCTCTTACTTCAGTTTATGACTACTAGAAAATTTATCTTTATTTTACCGCGTCTGACTATCCATTCAGGTTATACGCCTATATATTAATTAAACTAATGTTATAGGGATTAGCAAGGTTTAATTAAGAAGAAGTCCACCTGAATTTGCGTGAAGGGAGAGTGGAAAACCATTTAGGAGAAACCACCCTCATCGAAGCTGACTGGTATCGAACATTGATTGATCTCCCCTTCCTCTGCATTCTAGTCTAACAATAGAAGAGACCGTTATAAAATGTGGCCACCGAAGTGGGTCATTATTAAACTATTTTGGAAAAAATCAAAATGATAGAATTAATAGAAAATAAACCAATAATCACGTGAAAGGAGAGACTAAAACGATACAGGAAACCCAAACCCAGAATATCTCAAATGGGAATTAAATCTACAAATTTCACGTTACTGGCAAACCGACTTAGGATGGTATGTTAACGTGCTCACCTATAAGGTAATTTTCAGATAAAAAGTTTATTTTAAATCCACTGATAAAACTTGTTTTGACAAGCCTGTAAGCATCAATACTAATAACAATAGTAAGAATAATACCGTTCTGTATTAACTTCGTGATTATTTATATTTGATCGCTTTGAAGCAAGGGAAATAATTTTAAATAACTTTTCGAAAGAAAAAAATTGCGGGACGGACTCATGTTAAAACCCCTCTTTATATTAAATATTTGTTTAGCTGTCAAAAAAGGGCATAATCAGTGATATATGATTACAACATACTGGTCCTATAGAAAGTATTTTTTTGTAAAAATTATTATATTACTGGCTTCGTATCTTTTGTTACAGCTCATTAATATAGTAACACCTCTTATCTCCAGTGAAACTGCTCTTAGACTTCATAGGAATGTCCACGTGTGGGTTAGATAATTTTATGCCAGCAATATCAAGATTATAAAGACATGCCGCATGTCGGGATGTATTTGTAAATATCACACACTTAACTCAGCTGGTAGATGTAAATCTAATCAATGAATCCCTGGTTTAAATAAAGTCAGGAAATTAAATTTTAAAACTTTGTAATTAATGAATGTTACACGGTAAGTCGTGGGGGAAAGTCGTATTTAGCTCAAATTTACTTAATGCTTCTATCTGTTAGACAAATATGATAACTTTATAATTCACTTTAAATTATGGTCAGAAGAGATGTTTTTTCTATTTAAATTAATTAAAAATGTACTTACTGTGGTCTTTATGGGGCTCAAGATATAAAAGTTGATGTCGATTTAAATGTGTGTAGTGGGATACCCCCTTCCCCCTGTACCTTATGGGTGTTTCTGTGTAAAAGTTATCCTGGAAAATATATTATGTAGTGTAATATTACCCCATTTCCTCTGTACCCCAAAAATAGTATATTCTCTAGCGCAAAGTGAAAAATCCAGGCTCTTGGTTTCAGTTTTTGGATCTGTTCTTGTATTAAACTCCAATATCCAAACAAATCTTACACAAGCATGAAATATAAAGCTGACTTTAAGATTCAAAAAATAAGATGCAATCTGAGCACTAAAAGAATTAAATCGAAAATATAATATTATTGAAAAATGGCATCGGGGCCGCGTGATCTACGGCATCACTCCCCCACTAGACTGACCTATTTATGACGCAAATGTAATGGTTAGAATACCAATCATTTTTATGGAGGAATTTAAAAAATGATTTCCCAATCTCTCTCCACTCAAGTATGAGTACGTATTCTCGATACTATTCCTACCCCATTTATATTATATTAATGTAATTTTGTGGATATCTTGGATGGGTAGTAAGACAAGTGAATATAGGTAAAAAGTAACTGGAAAAAAAGCAATTTAAAATGGTGCCCTAAATTTTTAAAATAAATTAAATTTCATATTTTTTAATCATTCCTACAATATTTACTTTATAAGATTAAATGACAGTGCTTTGAGAAGGCTTGTTACAGATAACGTTAGATAAATATTTCCTCTGGCTGAATCTTTCACAAACAGGTCAACCTCCCAACCAATAACTTTTTATTTACTAAGTAAATAAGTGGTAGGGAAAGGCGTTGAATTGTTTTATTTAAAAAATGTATATGCATATCGAAACAGTAAATGTAATATATGATTACATTTTCATTAAAAGGAAGATATATAAATATTTAATTAATAAAATGTCCATGTTCATTTAGTATTTATATAATTTAATTTTCTTTTACTTCTAGAGTAGGCCTATTTTTATTAAAAATATATAAATTTTAACTTTAAAAAAAGAATTATTGTTCTTATACTTTATATAGGTATAATATTATAATATTTGATATAATTTATACAGTATAAAACACACTTCGGTGGCCAAATTTTCTATGAATATGAACTAGGTACTATAATATGTTAGTTAGGAGTGATACATTTTGAATTTACAGGAAGTGTACCCACATTTGAGAGGAAGAAGAATAGAAAACCATTTAGGAAAAATCACCTTCTGATAGGGTTTCTAACAGTTATATCCCCCTAATTGTCACTTCAGCTTCCAGCCTATCTCTTATTATATAAATTATAGCAAATATTATAGTATAGCATATAAAGATAACAGCGTTGATAAACTTTATTAAGCATCATATTTTTTACATAATAATTTTGTTTAATGAAATATATTGATTTTATGTGTATTGATATATTTTATTCCATGTTTAAAAAATTACTCAAATTTTAAATATAATTGTATAGTTACATACACATACAATTTTTTATATATAATTAAATAGTTATTTATAAATAAAATGTTTTATATATATTTTTACAGTTATTTATATATAAAATTATATATTTATATTTATATTATTAAATTTGAGTAAACCTTATATTTGATTATATTAATTATATATTTGCCCTTAGCTTTTATATAGATAGCATAATAATGAGTTAAAATAATAACTTATTTTTAAAAACATGAAAATATGTAGTGAGATATCTTGTTTTAATATTTAGTTTGTCTGTTGCTAAGTTTTGTATATAAAAGTTAATATTAATATTTGAAAGCTAGAATATATGTTTATATTTCCCTTTACCCCTTAGACTTGATAAGAGGAAATATTTAACTTATTTCCGAAAGTATTTTCTCATGAGATTTAATCTTAAATAAATTAAAAAAGAAATAAAAAAATTAACAAATCAATGCTCATATATTGATATAAAACACAAGAAAATATCATTTCATTTAGTAACATACCACTGAAAAATTGTAGGTAGACTCATTGTGTACTCACCGTCATAGCCTTTAATGACAAGGAATGTCAGCATAATTCACAATACAACCATAATCATCATGAACGATTCTTATGATGACATTATCACTCTGTTTTAAACACAACAAAACACCGCACTACACAATTTGTCAGATAAATTTTCCAAAAATTTGCTTCCCCTATACATATAAGTTACTTAAACTTTAACTAACATATTATTTGTTCCATAATGTTAATTTCAAATAGTTTTATCTTTCAATAAAATATGAGACAATTTATGTATTTATCATATTTAATGTTAGTAAATCAATAGTTTCAATTGTTTTAATTGTTTTCAGGCGTTGACATTATAAATACATTTAAGTCGCATTTAAATAAACAGCAAAATGTTTAGATAACCGGTCGGAAATTATTGAATTTATTTTAAAATATATACATATTTTTTACTCTGGATTATTTGAAAATGCGAAAGAGTCAATCAAAAATCTCTGATGTTCATAAGTCATATATTGTTATGTTTATTAAAATACACTGGCCACATAAATTATTTAAGAGTATATGTTTTATTTCACCAAATTCCAAGGAACACTCCCCAAAACACGACGTCCGGACCCCAAAGCTCCACGGAAACTGCCAGTTCTACCAACCACGATTCACGATCCAGCCGCCAGTCACCGCCACGTATGCTGCGCAAACTCCTTCTGTACCTTCGGACAAACCCCAAATACATGTTTGCAATGCATCTGTGTACCTAAGAGGCTGTCGTTAACTTTGAGGTAAAATTTAATTTTTCAAGTATTTAGGCTATATCAATATTCAGCATTCAGATGTTTGCTTAAATAAAGATAGTTTCGGTTATTTAATTTTAAATAGAAACGTAAGGAGCTTTTTTTGTTTATTAAAATTTAATACGATATTTATATGCTACATAAAAACATGTTATATAAGTATCGTAATAATAATGTTAATTATTTTATCAATGACACACGGTATTTTATAGCTGGCTATTCCTCTTGAATGAAGTGTATTTGCCAAATTAACATTTTATTACTGTAATATATAAATTCAAATATTATATGGATAAACCAATAAGAAACAAAAAATTGTTTGAATATTGTTTTATATTAAAATAAATTATTGTAATATAGAAATTATAAATTATTGTTAAGTTCCGTCCTGAAATAATTCATAACATATTTAATTATTTTAGAAGTCTAATATTATTAGTTATTACTATTTCAAATATATTTTATCTATTACTAGTTTTAATATAAATTAATGTGTAAAAATTCACTGGGTACATTTTCAATAATGTATGGCGCTTATCTATAGTTTAAATTTACTCGTAAGTTTTATATATTTGATTTATCTTTACCAATGTAGATACCTGTTATTTGTGACATTTAGACTTTTAAACAATATTAATGAATTATATCAAATTTCGTTTAAGTTATTTTAAGAAACAAATTTATTTAAACTTTAATCTGTTTTGAGATATAAAGTACTTCGGTTTGGGAAAGATTAACTGAAATAATATTAAATTACCCCTTATATCCAATTATATGTCCGAATAGGCTAGTCAAATAGAAATTACAGTGTTTGCCCTTACATTATCTTAAAAATTCCTTAAAAGAAATAGTAGATGGAAAATCAATATAATGGAAAATATATTGAATATATATTGAGGACCTGCCGGTCAAGGGGAAAGCTGTTAGACTTCTGTGTTAGGGGTCAAGGATTCAAATCTTGATCCCTGCACAGATTTATCTGATTATCAAATCCTTCCTTCACCTCTGGCAAGGTGTGTTCTTTCATCCTTTGTGAATGTGTGAAATGCCAGGTCCTCACCGTGGTTCGGAAGTCACGTTAAACTGTAGGTCTCCTCTGCTATCCACCATCATTATTCTCACGTATCATCCTACCATCTGGGGATAATGGAATTTGGCTTAATAGTGTTCCCACTTCAGAAATAAATTCCTCCATATGCCAGGAGAGACAAGGTAAGACAAAGTTGAATGGCCATATCTGGAGCATTAGCCCCACTCATATTGAATATATGCTTTTCAAAGTAGGTATCATGTTATTCTTTAAATATATAATATTTTAGTATAATCAAAATATGCTATTATAGTAACTTAACCATTCTATAAATATATAATGTAACTCTAAAAATAGTGTAGTATAGTTTTAAATTCAAAATTTGATTTGTTTAACTTTGATTAAGTTTAGCAGAAAAATTATTAAAAATTTAAGATAAATAAATGCCTAAATATTTTAATGACTGCTTATTTTGCTTATTAAATATGCTCTAGTTCTAATCCAAAGCTCAAAATTTATTAGATATATTAAACCAAGTATAATAAAAATCTTTATATTAGCATGTTCTTAATATTAAAAATATAAACTATACTATTATATATTACCTTAACATTAACTTGTTAATCACTAAATATAATAGTATATATATTTATAGGATGCTCTTTCAAAAAAAGTTTAGGTTACCATAATAAATCAAATCAGCTTTTACCTAATTTGGTAAGTAGAAATTAGCAAGTTACCTTATTTGATGCAACAGACTATATATTTGTCCCTGAACTTTTGATGTACTAAGAACCAGACATTATGTGCGAACCAAATTTCAGTTGGTTAACCATTTACAAAGCTCTCGTATATTTATTTAATTACTAATTCACTGCTAATAATGATGAAATTGTATGGACTTTCACGTGGAACCTCTATTACTAACTTAAATTAACATTTTAATTTGTTGGTTTACATTAATATTGTTAAGTTGGCTTCCTACTAAAAACAAAACAATCCAATTATAACGGGTCATAAATCCACTATTCCACTGACGTCATTTTTAAAATGTGATTTGATGATGATCAATTAGTGTTCAGAGCGTGGTCGTGCTCTTATAAATATGAACAAAAAGTAAATAATGATTGTAAAACAACAAATTTCATATTACATATATTATAATAATAAAGGTTATATAGAAACACAGGAAGATCACTTCACGGTAGTTATTAACAAATATTTAACATAGTATTCTACGATTACAAATTTTAGGTTAGAGATACTTTTAAAGTTACTGATTTACACAAATCCAATATTTATGATGAATAACAGTAAATATTACTAAAAATAATTTTAAATTATCATCAACATTTTTCAAATTATTATCTAAGATATTTATCATGCACCTTTTGATCAAACGATTATATAAAAATTTGAACAAGTTAATTAGATCTGGAAACACAAAGAATCCAGTCCCTCAACCGCTGGTTTACTTCAGTGAAAATGGGGAAAGTCCAATTTCATAAATTATAAATTTTCAGGCTATGATGAGATTCAAACCCAGAACCTCTATCTCAGTTAATGGACATGATAAAAACTGAATTAAAATACATATTTAAGGATTTATAAATATATTACATATGAAACATTTGTCAAAGCTTTGTCAATAAAGTGAATACTATGTTTCTAGATACGAAAGATCAAATAACACGTTAAAAAAAATTAATTCCTCTTCAACAAAATCTAGTTACTCAAATTATTTGTACATTTACACTCAAAAAATATACATGAATGCATTTATGTGGTATATCTCTAATATTCTATTTTCCGCTATACTTGTGTCATAAACTATGTCAATAGTCTGGCAATATTTGAGTATTTACAAATAAAACAGGTCTTTCACAAACTTGTCAAATATGATGTATATATTTGTGAAAATAAAAAGGGTTTCAGTTAATGTTACATTACCGCAGGAAGCTGGTAATTAACCACGCATGGTTGTTACTCAAAATCAAAAAATAGAAACAATAAGATGCCACTTCGTTTAACCAAATAAGAAGAGGAGACATCTCATTCATTAAAAGTAACTGTCAAATTATTTTTGTCTTCTTTACATTTTACGATTCGCTTGTTTCTTTCCCAGCATCTATACAAAATAAGTTTCCTTCCTAAATAAAAAAAAAGATTTGTCCCTTTATTTCACCAACGCGTTAAAATACTACTAAAAATGTTATTTCATTCAAAATTAAATAGGTGAGTGGAAGTGTTCCTTATACCTACGTTTTGCTTCTTCCTTTCTCTTGTAGCTATTTAATTGTATGGTTCAATGTTTTACGTAAAATTTAATGAAAATTTAAACTACGAAAACTTTTTATTTTACGGTGACACTGTTTCAATGTTAATTCCTGAAACACTTTTATTTATAAATATGAATGCTTCTTCCTGACTTACTAAGTGTCGAAAAATTATTATTCTAAACATTTATTTAATAAACTCAAACAACTTTTCTTCAAATATTTTTAACGTGTTTTACCAAACGTAAGTTATGGCTATAATGGTAAGAATTTTAGGCAGTAGCAATATATGTTTAAGGGAATACATATAATTAAAACATAGATCACATATTAGTGTTAAGACCAACCTTGCTTTGATGTAAAAATTTGTTAATTTTATAATTGCATGTGTACTTAACGTTCATGAGTGTTAGAATATCAACATATTCAATTTGTGCTGTGTACTTTATTTATAATTACTAATACTTTGTAATTCTTATCGGCTGGAACGTTTGAAAATTACATCCATACGTTTTGTTTGTTTCATAAATTGTCCATTTCTACTGTAGACATGTGTCAAAATGTGTTATACTGATATTAAATACCAACAAATTTATATTGACGTAGAGCGATGATAAACAGACACATTAAGTTACCCTTGTGGGACAAAATATAATTTTGATTATGTTGTTAATATTGATTAAATATTTATTTACCTCATTTTTAACTATAACAACACATTAATTATATTTTTAATGGTTGTGGATAAGATATATACTTGTGCTTAAATTCCCCTAGTTAAATGTATTATATTAACTAATATATTATTAAAATTGGAAAATATATTGTATCCCTTACCACATCTCAACAAAACTACTATAGCAAGTAGACACTAATTAATCCTCTTAAGATTATTTTAGGAAAATTATTATTTAGAAGTAGATTATATTAAAATAATTGTAATTATTAAATATGACAGTTATTATATAATGTTGATTATTATTTAAAATTCTATACGATCGCTTCGATTCTAATTCATCTCCATACATAATATTTATGAAGATTTCACTATGAGGTTCTATTCTATAAAAAGTTGCTTTATTTACTGATAGAGCGTAGCGAGGTTCTGTTTTAACTTAACCATTTAAAATTACGTATTTCTCTCAAATTCTGGTTACATGACAGCTGCCAAATTTATAGACTAATTTTAATGGATTTTGCCAGAGATATTCTCTAAACTTAGGTCAATGAACGTATTTATACGGTTTTTTCTACCTGGCTATCCGTTTTATGATGGAAGTCACTAAAAAAATTGTATGTCTGTTTGTTTGTTCCACGATAACTGAAAAGTTCAAGGACCAAATTTTATGAAATTTGGCAAGGACATTATTTGATCCTAGCCTGAGCAATGAATGAACAATATTTTTAAAACTTGGTTTTCGTTTCAATATGTGGCTGATCAAATAATGTTTTATTTAATAGCTAAGTTCAATTGATATGAATTTATAAGTACAAGCAATTAATCGAGTACCTATGGAGACATATGTTGTGAGACTGATGTCTTAAACCAAGTAAATCCCGCTTATTCACTGTGAATATAATATTGATAGTATTACTATTTGATTTTGGTCTAAATTTATCACGAAGAGAAAATATATATTTCAAACCTATTTATAATTTATAGGATTTATTTCATATTGAAATCCAAATTGAAATTTAAAGGTGGGGATGCAGGGAACGTGAATATTTGCCAGTATTTTTGCAGTTTTTATAGCAAAACATTTTTTGGTCAAAATAAATAAAGTATTTCTTGAGTGCAAACATATAGCTTATTTTTATTCACATGGTGATATCAATAAACCCCCCCTCGGTGACGTAGTTAGCTAAAGCGCTAATTTTATCTTGAGCTAGACTGCTGAGGGTGGGGAGATCAAGGCTAGAATCTCGCTCGGTTGAACTAAAAATGGTTTTACCCTCTCACTCCACGAAAATGTAGATTCACTTCCTCTATATTTAACCTTCCCATTTTTTGACCAGTCAACGTAATTAGTACTTTATCGTATACGCCGAACTGGTGGTAAGATCCGGTAATAAGTATTATTATTGATATCAAAAGTTGTTTAATATGTGTGTCATAATGATTGCGTCCTTAGATGACTTTTTTATCTATAAAAGTCATTTAATTCCAAAACATACTTGACAAAATAATATTAAAAATTGTTGATGTCTACATGTGAATTAAATGAAATACTATGTTTTAACTGAAGCAATATTTGATTTATTTTGACCAAAATATATTTTATATAGAAATTGAAAAACACTTTTTCCTCGCGTTGGTTACATCCACAGCTTAAGACCATATTAACGAACGATATGAAAATTATATATTTCTTCACATGATGTATAGTACTTAAGTTTTTTTTACTGAAGGGAACATGTTCTACGGTTCCCATAACTACTAGGGAAAACATACTTTATTAAAGTGAGTGTCAAAATAATGTGATGTTCAATTATTTCTAGAATAAAGTTTACAGTAATCTTACTATTGATTTTCTATCCTATAATGTGTATATTAGAGTAGTAAAGATTCCCAGGCTATTTATTACTTGCAACTGTATTATATATAGTATGAATCTAATAGTAAAGAACATTTATAAATTACTAATACACAATTATTTGCGACCGGCATTGATAATATTTTACTTTATTAGTAATATTATGTCATTTAAAGAAAAATGAAAGATTATGTCACTTAGATTTACGTAAAAATATATTAAAAAATTATAATTATATTTTTTACCTGGAAACAAAAACTTAAAATATATATTATTTACAAATAAGACTGTACCGAGGCTTGACAAACAACCTATCTCACGGTATTAACAAAAAAGAAGCGCGTTCCACCGGACGCATGGTATAAGACGTTATTTTCACAGTACATATCACTTTTGATAGATAATAGTAGGTCAGTGAACAGTAAACTTCTCTTCCTCTAATCAAAAAATGCTAACTGCATTATGATAAGAGTTAAGTCATACTGTCATCATTATTTAAGTCTTAAGATTTATATTTGGGTTTCGAGATGCAGTATCTCTAATCATTTCTCATTTATTTGGAGTTGATATTTATCTTTGGTGATAAAATCATTTAAAAAATTTACCACTCAATTCAACAGTATATTACATTAATAGATAATATCCCTATGTTCACGTGGTTTAAGACGTCATTCTAGTAATAGATGTCAAATGTTAAGAGAATATGCCATAGGTAGGTAGTAGTTAGATTCAAAGCTACTAGAGATAAGCGTGACAAATCATTATAAAGTCGTAATATTAAACGGGTAAATAGAATGAAAGACTATATTCATACATTATTTGATATAGGCTTAAGGATTGTCCAGGCCAAATTTTGTTCAAATTGGTCTCCTCAATAGGCAGTTATTACTGAACAAACAGACAGGCTGATTTTTGAGCGGCAACCATATTGAAACCGATACCCAAATAGAAGAAATATTTAAGTAATATATTTTCAAACGTAAACTTGGTGAATGTATTATTTTGCAGTTTTTACTGAACAAACAGACAGATTGTGTTTTAGCAGTCACCATCTTGGAGCCGATAACCAAATAGTAAAAATGTTTAGTTAACATATTTTTAAACCTAAGCTTTATGAGTGTATCTACCAAATTTTGTTAAGGTTGGTGAAAGCATTTGTCAGTTATCGTGGAACAAATCCACATATTAATGTTTGAATGGTCACAATATTGAAAACAAAAACCAGATTGAGAAAAACGCTTTAGTAAATTATTGTTTGGTCTGGGTTTAAGGAATATCAGTGAAAAACTTCGTTAAATTTGTTATTTTAATTTGGTAGGTATTGTTGATTTTCCTATGTATTTTTGATTTTTGAGATCTTATATAATTGTTATTGTTTAAATAGTAATCACATTTGTTATGTATATTTTATAAGTATGTTGTTAAGATGGTAAGCATTATGATAGGAATTTTATTTGAAATGCATTTAATTATCTGGACTATGTCTATACATTAAAATATTTTTAAATCGAGCAAACTTATTTAATTAACTTCAAGCAAATAATAACTTTTAACATAAATTATATTGAGAACTTCATAATATAACACATTATATTATAATAAACAAAACCATGAATGATTCCAATTTGATTTTGCACCATAAATTAAAATAAAAACAGTATAATATTATCTTACTTTTCATTCCCCTATTTTCATCGCCCTTCTTTTTTTTTTACATCATTTACTACATCCAGCCTATGGGCTGGGCTATTTTTTTACTCAAGGTCAGATATTGTGCCACTACCAGCTGACTAGACCTGTCATATCTTCATATACTTTCGAATCTATCTTAAGAATATGACAGGCACAACATCCAGTCCCTATCCGTTAATTTATTAATCTAAAAATTTAAACCCGTATTTCAATCAATTATAAATTGTCTGCCATTCCGGGAATCGAATCCGGAAACTTTGTCCCAGCAGCTAAACACTCTATTGACTGAGATAAAGTGTCGGACATTTACTACTGCCCTACTTGGACTAAGTAAGATAATAATGAATAGTTAGAATAGCAATGCTATGTGTTAGACTGGCGTATCACTTAGAATTGATTAAGGTTGAAATTCTTCGTGGTGAAACTGGATGATTAATACCTAATACAGTACCAAATGTAAATGTATTTGTTGAGCATATTATGAATCTCATACAAATAACTATAGAGGGTTGGCAATATTTTAAGAGAATTTACGAGTGTATGTAGTGTTATTTTTCAAGTGAAATACAGTATTAAATGTAATTATTCAATAATTAATTTGTGCAATAAATAATTTTTATAAATATATATATTTTTGGCCATACATATGTATTTAAATTTAATTATGGACATAGTGACAAATAGTTTATGAGAACGATTTCATTATAAGGCAGTAAAATCCATTTAAGATTGATAAAAACTGTTTTAATAAACATCAGATACACACAAAAAATGTTATGCATGCCATTTTTGCAGTTATATAATTTTCTATCGATATAAAACATCAAATTTGATCAATACTTGTCAATAATTACTGTCATGTTCTCCACCTTCCTAAAGTTATAAATACTAACAGTAAAACAATATGGCAATAGCTGTTCTAACACTTCAAAGTCCATACAGGCTATCCTAAATGTACTTATACCTTTATGTTGTGTACTTAACAGTAAAAAAAATTGTTTAATATCGTTGAGTTTGTTATTCAAGATTATATTTATCTTCTTAAACTTTCCACTTTAATAACAAAGCATTAAAAATCTTAGTAAGAATAAGATAGTTATATATGATTATGTATGTTTTTAATTTATTCAAATAAAAATTTAAGGTGGATTATAGTGTTTATAACAATTGTATCATTTAACTTCATTTTAATACAAACTATAAATTAAAATAATACCCCAATATTTAAAATATGCTAGCTAGATGCACCTGCGCGATGCTTTTCAAAGATTAATACATTCCTTGGTGTGCTTGAGTACGTTGTGTTTATTGATTAATCAACTGACTATAGATTTGTTTGAAAGGGGGTTGTATTAGTTCACATCAGTCTTTAAAAAAAAGTGTGATTTGAACCTGCGATAATGTCATCACCTCTAGACTAGACTTAACGTGACTGCTGTCTTTATCCATGCACTTTCCGGCTTTAGTATATATTGTTTAGTTACAAGTTGGAATCAAAATCTCGGAGGTAAATTAATTTCCAAACACTAACTCGGGATCAAATCAATGAATAAAAAGATAAAGAAATAACAACACTCAGAGTCAACGGATTATTTATCATAAATTTATGGGTTCACTTTTCCATTTGGTTATTATTTCATAGTTTCTTTAGTATCCCCATCTCCTCTATCTCTTCCTTTAGTTCTTACCTTTCCCTCTCTATTTGTGTTGTATGCTGTGAAACAAAACACAACTATTAACAACTTTCTCTCCCAACAGAACCTTTATCCACTGAGAATAAAGTGTAATATAGGGATCTTCTCTTCCTGGCACAAAGGCTGCGTACAGGAAATTTGCATTGTCCAGCGAGGTAATTATGAAACTATGGTAAGCTGGCTGGGGCTCAAAGTACTCTACATTGTACACTTGGACTAGTATTGGCTATTTCATTTTATCCTATGTTGAATCAGTCCGTAATAACGTCAGGAAATTAGAAACTCTCTTCGTTACCAACATATGTGGACATCGTTTTGAGAGGTTTGCTACCGAGGAGTGAGGGGAGAGTTGAAATATTACAAATTAAAAGGATTTGAAAATATGTTACGTGTGTTTACACAAGAAACAGGATACATTTTACTATTTATCAAAGCATTCTACAATTAGTTAAATTACATAATTTATTTTATAAAATATTTTAATAAACCCAGATCAGTGGTTTAACTCTCTATTTTCTTGGTCGGGTGAATCTCTGGTGGCAAGTATATCAGGGTTTGGAGGGTTTATTTTATCACAAAATGTTTCCTGCATATCCTTGTTTCATTAATGTAGGCGAAAAACCTGGAAAAATACAAAGACACAATGTGTTAAATAAAAATACGTAACTCCGCACAGACTTTCTCGTTCCATTATTTAAAGATAGAGGTATTTTCTCAAACCTCATAATATAACCCACCTCGGTGGCGTAGTTGGCTAACGCACTTGTCGTGTAGAGCTCGACTGCTGAGGACGGGGAGATCGAGGTTCGAATCTCGGTCGGGTGAACTGGGGTGGTTTTTACTAAATGGTCTTCCACTCTCTTTCCACGCAAATGCGGGTTCACTTCCTCTAATTCAACCTTCCCAATACCTAATACATTAGAGTAATTAGTACTTAAAGCGTATAGCCCGAACGGGTATGAAGACGCGGTGCTAAATATTATTATTATTATTATTATTATCTCATAGTATATGTGAAACGAAATAATACAAACTAGCAAACCTGAACAAAAATTGCCTTATACTTACGTAAAACATTTTTGAGTCCCAGTTTTATATTTTATAAATTTATTTTTAAAGAAATAAGGTCCCCATTGGTATACTTGAACCAATAAAGAAGATCTATATTGGGTCTATAATGGTCAACACTTCGTATAATAATTTCAACTACTGCTTAAAATTTTTGAAACTTGATTATGGGTTTGACAACTTTAGGTCATTGCATGGCTATTAAATTCTTAATTTATAAATTTTGACTGATAAAAACTGTAAATATTGACTATTTAGTTTAAATTAAAGAAATTGCTGCACAAACATTTTCTCTAAGAGTTTTAAGGAAAAAGAACATAAACTTTTTGAAAGATTTACTTATTTCTTACTCTATGGCATTAGTAAATTATAACGTTAATATCTCTGTATAACTTAAGTTTTCAAAATTGTATTATTATATTTGCCAATATCTCAAATATTATATTTGTTTTATAAAACTATATATCAAATAAAAGTATTTATTTTTAATAATACTACAATTTACGATTATAATTAATTTAGTATCTCAATTAGTTGAGGAGGTAAGGAAATCTCCGTTTCTGTAAATTACCATAAAAATCATGTTCATGAGAAAACGAAAATAGCTATTTTTTTATAATCTTAATCAATGCTTAGATACCAATTTTAATGAAAGTCATTAGAACAGATTTTTTTAAAATCGATTTTTGCTCTTTTTTGCTCTTTAGTAGTAGGGTTAGACAGACACACAAACAGACGGCATTATAAAAATACTTTTTATGGTTAGAGGGATCATGAAACGTCGACATCCATCAACATTTTGGGTGAGAATTTTTTGACGGTCACACTTATTAACCTCTACTGTTCGAAAAGTTAAATATATATATATATAGGCTATTTGCATATAGCTTGAAAACTGTTGGTTTAAAAATATATCTCAAATAATTTATTTTAACTATAAATAGACCTACTACGCAAGGATGAGTACATTCATATCTCAAAGAGATAAGGAGATACGATAAACAATTAGAATTTACACTTCGGTACGGAACCCTTAAATTAAATTGCCGATAAATTGAGATTAGTAATTTTGTTTGTGATATTGGTCAATGCTTATAAATGAAATTTAATCAAAATCATTAGAGCTGACTTTGATGAAAATCGATTTTTTTCTTTCTCTCTTCGTCTCTAAGGAAACTACCCATAATTTTAGGGTTAAATATACAATTCCATAAACGACTCGGGGTAACTCTATTTAATCCCTAGACACCGAGTTTTAACCTAATGTGTAAATTAGTTTAGTCTTTACTCCGAGATACAGACAGACGTCGTTGCATAAATCACTTTTTCGAGTTCTGGGGGTCATAAGGACATGAAACGTCGACATTCATCAAAACCTCGAGTTGGATTTTTTTGATGATCAAAATAATTTATCTATCTGTAAGGTAGTGGAGAAGTAATAATATATAATATTTTAGGCAGGAAAATAAATTAAGTAAATTATAAAATCCATTTCCTTCTAAAAATATCAAACTATTTCATAGTGTTGAAGTTAAATGGTATTTTATAAAAAATAATTTTTTAAAGTCATATAACTGATTTATTGTTTGTGTGAATATAGTTACCTACATTTTTATAAGTAAAAATCATTATTATTAAGGATAATTGTACAGAGTTGAATTATATTATCAGCCAAAATTAATTTATTTTTTCATTTTATGTTACAGACAAATTTTAAATATAAATATAAAATTACATTCACCCTTAATTAGTGTGCACGTGGACTCACCTTGTCTAGTTTTCCTGTGAAAACTGTGAGGCCAGGGTTGGAAACACAAACAAGTGTATTAAGGGTGTTTCACTCTCCCTCCACGCGATAATGGCTGTACCTACTTCAAATTAAACTTTCCTAATGTTTTCTCCAATAGTATTCAATAATAAAATGCGTATAGTCTGGACGAGAAATAAGTAATTGACAAAAATAATTTAATACATAAATCATTTTCAAACATAATGTATAGACTCGCCCTTTTTATAGCCTGAATACATAATATATACCGAGAGGATTATTTCAAATGTATACATATTTTTAATATACTATAATCAAATTTAATTTACCCTTAATATAAATGTGTCCGTTTGTTAAAGATTCTTTTAAATTATTGTAGTTTTTAACAAAATGAGAATATGAATCAGTAAAAACTAATAATACAAACTATAAATAAAGAAGTTTTAAAAGGGATACAAACAGTAATAAATATAGATATTTACCTCGTTTACGCAAATAATTATTTTTAAACATTACCTTGCCTAATGTTTGATCACAACACGCATTCATCTTGACAAGCCAGCTATTGCGGAACCCATTTTGTTCTTGCACGGTCATGTTAGGAACTAGTTTTATCTAACAGTTATTTATCTCTTGCCCGACTCGATGTCGTAGTTGGCTAACGTGCTAACTTCATGTTGAGCTGGACTACCGAGGACGAAGAGATCTAAGTTCGAGTCTCAGCTGGGTGAATTGGGGGTGGTTTTTCTTCAATGGTTTTCCACTCTCCCTCCATTCAAATGCAACCTCAGTTCCTCTAAATTTAACCTTCCCAATTCCTAGTCCATTAGCATAAATAGTATTTAAGAATATAGCTCAGATTGGTAGTAAGACGGAGTGCTAAATAAATAGAAATACAAAAAGTTATTTTTGTTCTGTTGGGGCCACGACGTCATCAGCCAGTGGCTATTCTAATCGAATGAAAGAGATAAATAAATGTTTTTATTCTTTTTTTGATTTTAATGTTATTATTATTATTATTATTATTATTATTATTATTAGCACCACGTCTTACTGCCCGTTTGGGTTACACGCACTTACGCTAATGTGTAATGGTAGGGTGATTGTGAGATGAAATGGAAGACCTACAGTTTAACGTGGAATCCGAAC
>CABEEJ010009184.1:0-19852 GCA_901482245.1 Timema douglasi
TTTAAAAAACTGCTATAAATTCGGATCACTTGTCTACAAGACTCCGGGGAGGTCGGACACGTCTGCTGTTAATGGAGAAGACTACGTGGACATCGAAGAGGAAGCCTATATCAGACAACGAATTTAGTTCCATGCCCTTACACAACAAATTCTGGTCTAGTTGTAATTACAGCTCACGCACTAAAAATGGTGAAGAATTTATTTCTTCAGTTTAATTCTTCGGGCCAGACAGGAATTCGATGAGAAATTGATCGTTGGAAAATTCTCATTTCGGGGGGCTTCTGCCCCCTTGGACACATCTCATGAACTGAAAATGTTGGAGAGTTAATTTCCTCACTATAATTCTTCGGGCCAGATAAGCATTCGATCTGAAATTGATCGTTGGGTATATTCGCCTTTCGGGGGGCTTCTTCCCCCTTGGACGAAGATCATGAACTAAAATAGGTGGAGAATTGATTTCTTCATTATAATTCTACGGGCAAGACAGGCATTCGATCTGAGATTGATGGTTGGGAAAATTCGCCTTTCGGGGGGCTTCTGCGCCCTTGGACACAGTTCATGAACTAAAAATGGTGGATGATTGATTTCTTCACTATAATTCTTCGGGCCAGACAAGCGTTTGATCTGAAATTGATCTTTGGGAAAACTCGCCTTTCGGGGGCTTCTGCCCCATTGGAAACAGCTCATGTACTAAAAATGGTGGATAATTGATTTCTTCACTCTAATTCATCGGGCCAGACAGGCATTCGATCTGAAATTGATCGTTGGGTATATTCGCCTTTCGGGGGGCTTCTTCCCCCTTGGACGAAGATCATGAACTAAAATAAGTGGAGAATTGATTTCTTCATTATAATTCTACGGGCAAGACAGGCATTCGATCTGAAATTGATCGTTTGGGAAATTTTCTTTTCGGGGGGGGCTTCTGCCCCCATGGACACAGCTCAAGAACTATAATTGGTGGATAATTGATTTCTTCACAATAATTCTTCGGGCCAGACAGGCATTCGATGAGAAATTGATCGTTCGGAAAATCCTTATTTCGGGGGGCTTCTGCCCCCTTGGACACATCTCATGAACTAAAAATGTTGGAGAGTTAATTTCCTCACTATAATTCTTCGGGCCAGATAAGCATTCGATCTGAAATTGATCGTTGGGAAAATTCGCCTTTCGGGGGGCTTCTTCCCCCTTGGACGAAGATCATGAGCCAAAATAGGTGGAGAATTGATTTCTTCACTATAATTCTAAGGGCCAGACAGGCATTCGATCTGAAATTGATCATTTGGGAAATTTTATTTTCGGGGGGGCTTCTGCCCTCATGGACACAGCTCATGAACTTAAAATGGTGGATAATTGATTTCTTCACAATAATTCTTCGGAACAGACAGCCATTCGATCTGACATTGATCTTTGGGAAAATTCGCCTTTCGGGGGCTTCTGCCCCCTTGGAAACAGGTCATGTACTAAGAATGGTGGAGATTTGATTTCATCACTATAATTATTCGGGCCAGACAGGCATTTGATATTAAATTGATCGTTGGGACAATTCGCCTTTCGGGGGGCTTCTGCCCCCTTGGACACAGCTCATTAACTAAAAATGGTGGAGAACTTATTTCTTCAGTATAATTCTTCGGGCCAGAGAGGCATTCGATCTGAAATTGATCGTGTGGGAAATTTTCTTTTCGGGGGGGCTTCTGCCCCCTTGGACACAGCTCATGAAATGAAAATTGGGGATTATTGATTTCTTCACTATAATTCTTCGGGCCAGAGAAGCATTCAATCTGAAAATGATCGTTTGGAAAATTCGCCTTTCGGAGGGCTTCTGCCCCCTTGGAAACAACTCATGTACTAAAAATGGTGGAGAATTGATTTCTTCACTATAATACTTCGGGCCAGACCGGCATTCGATCTGAAATTGATGGTTGGAAAAATTTGACTTTCAGGGTGGCTTCTGCCCCATTGGCCACATTTCATGAACTAAAAATGGTTGAGAATTGATTTCTTCAATATAATTCTTCGGGCCAGACAAGAATTCGATCTAAAATTGATCCTTGAGAAAATTCACCTTTTGGGAGGCTTCTGCCCCCTTGGACACAGCTCATGAACTAAAATTGGTGGGGAATTGATTTCTTCACTATAATTCTTCGGGCCGGACAGGCATTCGATCTGAAATTAATCTTTCCGAAAATTCGCCTTTCGGGGGGCTTCTGCCCCCTTGGAAACAGCTCATGAACTAAAAATGGTGGAGAATTTATTTCTTAACTATAATTCTTCGATCCAGACAGATATTCGATCTGAAATTGATCGTTGGGAAAATCCGCCTTTTGGGGGGCTTCTCTTTCCTTGAACACAGCTCATGAACTAAAAATGGTGGAGAATTGATTTATTCACTATAATTCTACGGGCCAGACAGGCATTCGATCTGAGATTGATTGTTGGGAAAATTCGTCTTTTGGGGGGCTTCTGCCCCCTTGGACACAGCTCATTAACTAAAAATGTTGGAGAATTTATTTCTTCAGTATAATTCTTCGGGTTAGACAGGCATTCGATCTGAAATTGATCGTTTGGGAAATTTTCTTTTCGGGGGGGCTTCTGCCCCCTTGGACACAGCTCATGAACTAAAAATGGTGGAGAATTGATTTATTCACTATAATTCTTCGGGCGAGACAAGCATTCAATCTAAAATTGATCGTTTGCAAAATTCGCCTTTCGGGGGGGCTTTTGCCCCCTTGGACACAGATCATGAACTAAAAATGGTGGAGATTTTATTTCATCACTATAATTATTCGGGCCAGACAGGCATTTGATATGAAATTGATAGTTTTGAAAATTCTCCTTTCTGGGGGCTTCTGCCCCCTTGAACACAGCTTATTAACTAAAAATGGTGTAGAATTTATTTCTTCACTATAATTATTGGGCCAGACAGGCATTTGATCTGAAATTGATCGTTGGGTAAATTCGCCTTTCGGTGGTTTCTGCCCCCTTGGACATAGCTCACGAACTAATAATTGTGTACAATTTGTTTCTTCATTATGATTCTTCGGGCCAGAAAGGCATTCAATCTGCAATTGATTGTTGGCAAAATTCTCATTTAGGCGGAGCCTTTCCCCTATAGGACACAGCTCATGAGCTAAAAATGGTGGAGAATTGATTTCTTCACTATAATTCTTCGGGACAGAAAGAAATTCGATCAGAAATTGATGGCTGGGAAAATTCGACTTTTGGGGGGGCTTCTGCCCCCTTGGCCGCAGTTAATGAACTAAAAATGGTGCATAATTGATTTCTTCACTATAATTCTTCGGGCCGGACAGGCATTCGATCTGAAATTAATCTTTTTGAAAATTCGCCTTTCTGGGGGCTTCTGCCCCATTGGACACAGCTCATGATTTAAAAACGGTGTAGAATTGATTTATTTACTATAATTCTTCGGGCCGGACAGGCATTCGATCGGAAATTAATCTTTTCGAAAATCCGCCTTTCGGAGGGCTTCTGCCCTCTTTGAAACAGCTCATGAACTAAAAATGGCGGAGAATTTATTTCTTCACTATAATTCTTCTGGCCAGACAGGCATTCGATCTGAAATTGATCGTTGGGAAAATTCGCCTTTCGGGGGGCTTTCCCTCCTTGGAAACAGCTCATGAACTAAAAATGGTGGAGAATTGATTTCTTAACTATAATTCTTCGGGCCAGACAGATATTCGATCGGAAATTGATCGTTGGGAAAATCTGCCTTTCGGGGGGCTTCTACTTCTTTGGACACAGCTCATGAACTAAAAATGGTGGAGAATTGATTTCTTCATTTTAATTCTTCGGGCCAGACAGGCATTCGATCTGAAATTGATTGATGGGTAAACTCGCCTTTCGGGGGGCTTCTGCCCCCTTGGACACAGCTTTCGAACTAAAAATGGTGTAGAATTTATTTCTACACTACAATTCTTCGGACACGACAGGCATTCAATCTGAAATTGATCGTTGGGAAAATTCGCCTTTCGGGGGTCTTCTGCCCCATTGGATACAGCTCACGAACTATAAATGGTGTAGAATTTATTTCTTCATTATAATTCTTTGGGCCAGAGAGGCATTCGATCTGAAATTGATCGTTTGGTAAATTTTCTTTTCGGGGGGGCTTCTGCCCCCTTGGACACAGCTCATGAATTAAAAATGGTGGAGAAATGATTTCTTCACTATAATTCTTCGTGCCAGACAAGCATTCGATCTGAAATTGATCGTTGGGAAAATTAGCTTTCGTGGGGCTTCTGCCCCCTTGGACGAAGCTCATTAACTAAAAATTGTGGAGTATTTATTTCTTCACTATAATTATTGGGGCCAGACCAGCATTTGATCTGAAATTGATCGTTGGTAAAATTCTCTTTTCGGCGGAGCTTCTCCCCCCTAGGACACAGCTCATGAACCAAAAATGGGTGAGAATTGATTTCTTCCCTTTAATTTTTCGGGCCAGACAGGCATTCGATCTGAAATTGATCTTTGGGAAAATTCACTTTTTGGGGTGCTTCTGCCCCCTTGGACGAAAACATGAACTAAAAATGGTGGAGAGTTGATTTCTTCACTATAATTCTTCGGGCCAGACAGGCATTCGATCTGAAATTGATCGTTGGGAAATTCGCCTTTCGGGGGGCTACTGCCCCCTTGGAAACAACTCATGTACTATCAATGGAAGAGAATTGATTTCTTCACTATAATACTTAGGGCCAGACAAGAATTCGATATGAAATTGATCGTTGGGAAAATTGTCCTTTCGGGGGCTTCTGCCCCCTTGGAAGAAAATCAAGAACTAAAAATGGTGGAGAATTGATTTCTTCCCTGTAATTCTTCGGGCCAGACAGGGATTCGATCTGAAAATGATCTTTGGGAAAATTCAATATTGGGGGGCTTCTCTCCCCTTGGACAAAGAACATGAACTAAAAATGGTGGAGAATTGATTTCTTCCCTGTAATTCTTCGGGCCAGACAGGCATTCGATCTGAAATTGATCTTTGGGAAAATTCGATATTGGGGGGGCTTCTCTCCCCTTGGACAAAGAAAATGAACTAAAAATGGTGGAAAAATATTTCTTCACTATAATTTTTCAGGCCAGAGAGGCATTCGATCGGAAATTGATCGTTGAGAAATTCGCCTTTTGGGGGGCTTCAGCCCCTTTTGACATAGCTCACGAACTAAAAATGGTGTATAATTTATTACTTCAATATAATTCTTGGGGCCAAACAGGCATTCGATCTGAAATTGATCGATGGGTAAACTCGCCTTTCGGGGGTCTTCTGCCTCCTTGGACACAGCTCACGAACTATAAATGGTGTAGAATTTATTTCTTCATTATAATTCTTCGTGCCGGACAGGCATTCGATCTGAAACTGATCGTTGGGGAAATTCTTCTTTCGAGGGGGCTTCTGCCCATTTGGACACAGCTCATGAACTAAAAATGGTGGAGAATATATTTCTTCACTATAATTCTTCGGGCCAGACAGTAATTTGATCTGAAATCGATGGTTGGGAAAATTCGATTTTCAGGGGGGCTTCTGCCCCCTTGGCCACAGTTCATGAACAAAAAATGGTGGATAATTGATTTCTTCACTATAATTCTTCGGGCCAGATAAGCATTCGATCTGAAATTGATCGTTGGGAAAATTTGTCTTTCGGGGGGCTTCTGCCCCTTGGACGAAAATCAAGAACTAAAAGTGGTGGAGAATTGATTTCTTCACTATAATTTTTCGGAACAGACAAGCTTTCGATCAGAAACTGATTGTTGGGAAAATTCTCATTTCGGGTGGGCTTCTGCCCCCTTGGACACATCTCATTAATTAAAAATTGTGGAAAATTGAATTCTTCACTATATTTCTTCGGGCCAGACAGATATTCGATCGTAAATTGATCGTTGGGAAAATCCGCCTTTCGGGGGGCTTTTCCCCCCTTGGACACAAATCATGAACTTAAAATGGTAGAGAATGGATTTCTTAACTATTATTCTTAGGGCCAATCAGGCATTCGATCTGAAATTGATCGTTGGGAAAATCCGGCTTTCGGGGGGCTTCTCCCCCATTGGACACAGCTCATGAACTAAAAATGGTGAAATCATGAACTTAAAATGGTGGAGAATGGATTTCTTAACTATAATTCTTAGGGCCAATCAGGCATTCGATCTGAAATTGATCGTTGGGAAAATTCGCCTTTCGGGGGCCTTCTGCCCCCTTGGACGAAAATCAAGAACTAAAAATGGTGGAGAATTGATTTCTTCACTATAATTTTTCGGAACAGACAGGCATTCGATCAGAAACTGATCGTTGGGAAAATTCTCATTTCGGGTGGGCTTCTGCCACCATAGGCACATCTCATTAACTAAAAATGGTGGAAAATTGATTTCATCACTATATTTCTTCGGGCCAGACAGATATTCGATCGTAAATTGATCGTTGGGAAAATTTGCTTTCAGGGGGCTTTTCCCCCCTTGGACACAGATTATGAACTAAAAATGGTGGAGAATTGATTTCTTCACTATAATTCTTCGGGCCAGACAGGCATTCGATCTGAAATTGATCGTTGGGAAGTTCGCCTTTCGGGGGGCTTCTGCCCCTTTGGAAACAGCTCATGTACTAAAAATGGTGGAGAATTGATTTATTAACTATAATTCTTAGGGCCAGACAGTTCTTCGATCTGAAATTGATCGTTGGGAAAATTTGCCTTTAGGGGGGGCTTTTGCCCCCTTGGACACAGATCATTAACTAAAAATGGTCGATAATTGATTTCTTAAATATAATTCTTCGGGCCAGACAAGCATTCGATCTGAAATTGATCGTTGGGAAAATCCGCCTTTCGGGGGGCTTCTCCTTCCGCAGGACACAGCTCATGAACTAAAAATAGTGGAGGATTGATTTCTTCACTATAATTCTTCGGGCCAGACAGGCATTCGATCTGAAATTGATCGTTGGGAAAATTCGGCTTTCGGGGGGCTTCTGACCCCTTGGACGAAGATCATGAACTAAAATAGGTGGAGAATTGATATCTTCACTATAATTTTTCGGGCCAGACAGATATTCGATCTGAAATTGATCGTTGGGAAAATCCGCCTTTCGGGGGGCTACTACCCCTTGGACACAGCTCATGAACTAAAAATGGTGGAGAATTGATTTCTTCCCTATAATTCTTCGGGCCAGGCATGCATTCGATCTGATTTTGATCGTTGGAGAAATTCTTTATCGAGTGGCTACACCTCATGAACTAAAATTGGTGGAGAATTGATTTCTTCACAATAATTCTAAGGGCCAGACAGGCATTCGATCTGAAATTGATCTTTTGGAAAATTCGCATTCCGGGGGCTTCTTCCCCCTTGGAAAAAGCTCATGTACTAAAAATGGTGGAGAATTGATTTCTTAACTATAATTCTTTGGGCCAATCAGGCATTCGATCTGAAATTGATCGTTGGGAAAATCCGGCTTTCGTTGGGCTTCTCCCCCATTGGACACAGCTCATGAACTAAAAATGGTGGAGAATTGATTTCTTCCCTATAGTTCTTCGGGCCAGACAGGCATTCGATCTGAAATTGATTTTTGGCAAAATTCGCTTTTAGGTGTGGCTTCTCTCCCCTTGGACAAAGAACATGTACTAAAAATGGTGGAAAATTGATTTCTTCACTATAATTTTTCGGGCCAGACAGGCATTCGATATGAAATAGCTCGTTGGGAAATTCGTATTCGGGGGGCTTCTGCCCCCTTGGAAACAACTCATGTACTAAATATGGAGGAGAATTGATTTCTTCAGTATAATTCTTAGGGCCAGACAGGAATTCGATCTGAAATTGATCGTTGGGAAAATCCGGCTTTCGGGGGGCTTCTCCCCCATTGGACACAGCTCATGAACTAAAAATGGTGGAAAATTGATTTCTTCCCTATAATTCTTAGGGCCAGACAGGCATTCGATCTGAAATTGATCTTTGGGAAAATTCGATTTTTGGGGTGGCTTCTCTCCCCTTGGACAAAAAACATGAACTAAAAATGGTGGAAAATTGATTTCTTCACTATAATTTTTCGGGCCAGACAGGCATTCGATCTGAAATTGATCGTTGAGAAATTCACCTTTCGGGGGGCTTCAGCCCCCTTGGACATAGCTCATGAACTAAAAATGGTGTAGAATTTATTTCTACACTACAATTCTTCGGACACGACAGGCATTCAATCTGAAATTAATCGTTGGGAAAATTCGCCTTTCGGGGGACCTCTGCCCCCTTGGACACAGCTCACGAACTATAAATGGTGTAGAATTTATTTCTTCACTATAATTCTGCGGGCCAGACAGAAATTCGATATGAAATTGCTGGTTGGTAAAATTCGACTTTTGGGGGGGCTTCTGCCCCCTTGGCCACAGTTCATGTACTAAAAATGGTGGATAATTGATTTCTTCACAATAATTTTTATGGCCAGACAGGCATTCGATATGAAATAGCTCGTTGGGAAATTCGCATTCGGGGGTATTCTGCCCCCTTGGAAACAACTCATGTACTAAAAATGGAGGAGAATTGATTTCTTCAGTATAATTCTTAGGGGCAGACAGGAATTCGATCTGAAATTGATCGTTAGGAAAATCTGCCTTTCGGAGGGTTTCTGCCCCCTTGGACATAGCTCACGAACTAAAAATGGAGGAGAATTTATTTCTTCATTATAATTCTTCGAGCCGGACAGGCATTCGATCTGAAATTGATCGTTGGGAAAATTCTTCTTTCGTGGTGGCTTCTGCCCCCTTGGACAAAGCTCATGAACTAAAAATTTTGGAATATTTATTTCTTCACTATAATTATTTGGGCATGACAGGCATTCGATCTGTAATTGATAGTTTGGAAAATTCGCCTTTTGGGGGGTTTCCGCCCACTTAGACAAAGTCACGAACTAAAAATGGTGTAGAAGTTATTTTTTCACTATGATTCTTCGGGCCAGACAGGCATTCGATCTGAAATTGATCGTTGGGAATATTCGCCTTTCGGGGGAGCTTCTGCCCGCTTGAACACAGCTCATGAACTAGAAATGATGGAGAATTGATTTCTTCACTATAATTCTTAGGGCTAGACAGGCATTCGATCTGAAATTGATCGTTGGGAAAATTCCCCTTTCTGGGGGGCTTTTACCCCGTTAGACACAGCTCATGAACTAAAAATGGTATAGAATTTATTTCTTAACTACAATTATTCGGACAAGACAGGCATTCGATATGAAATGGATCGTTGGGAAAATTCGCCTTTCGGGGGGGATTCTGCCCCCTTGGATACATATCATGAACCAAAAATAGTGGAGAATTGATTTCTTCACTAAAATTCTTTGGGCCAGACAGGCATTCGATCTGAAATTGATCGTTGGGAAAATTACCCTTTCGGGGGGCTTCTGCCCCCTTGGACACAGCTCAAGAACTAAAAATGGTGTAGAATTTATTTCTTCACTATGATTCTATGCGCCAGAAAGGCATTCAATCTGAAATTGATCGTTTGGAAAATATGCCTTTCGGGGGGCATTTGCCCTCTTGGACAAAGCTCATGAACTAAAAATTGTAGAGAATCGATTTCTTTACTATAATTCTTGGGCCAGACCGGCATTCGATCTGATATTGATCGTTGGGAAATTTGCTTTCGGGGGGGGCTTCTGCCCCCTTGGAACCTGCTCATGAACTAAAAATTGTGGAGAATCGATTTCTTTACTATAATTCTTGGGCCAGACCGGCATTCGATCTGATATTGATCGTTGGGAAATTTGCTTTCGGGGGGTCTTTTGCCCCCTTGGACACAGATCATGAACTAAAAATGGTTGAGAATTGATTTCTTCACTTTAATTCTTCGGGCCAGACAAGCATTCGATCTGAAATTGATCGTTGGGAAAATTCTCCTTTCGGGGGGCTTCTGCCCTATTGGACGAAGCTCATGAACTAAAAATGGTAGAGAATTGATTTCTTCACTATAATTCTTCGGGCAAGACAGGCATTCGATATGAAATTGATCGTTGGGAAAATTAACCTTTCGGGGGGCTTCTGCCCCCTTGGACGAAGCTCATGAACTAAAAATGGTGGAGAATTTATTTCTTCACTATAATTCTTCGGGCCAGACAAGCATTCGATCTGAAATTGATCGTTGGGAAAATTCTCCTTTCGGGGGGCTTCTGCCCTATTGGACGAAGCTCATGAACTAAAAATGTTAGAGAATTAATTTCTTCACTATAATTCTTCGGGCAAGACAGGCATTCGATCTGAAATTGATCGTTGGGAAAATTCGCCTTTCGGGGGGCATATGCCCTCTTGAACACAGCTCGCGAACTAAAAATTGTGTATAATTTATTTCTTCCCTATGATTCTTCGGGCCAGATAGGCATTCAATATTAAATTGATCGTTTGGAATGTTGCCTTTCATGGGGCTTTTGCCCCCTTGGTCTCAGCTCATGAAATAAAAATGGTCAAGAATTGATTTCTTCAGTATAATTCTTGGGCCAGACCGGCATTCGATATGAAATTGATCGTTGGGATAATTCGCCTTTCGGGGAGAGATTCTGCCCCCTTGGATACATCGCATGAACCAAAAAAATTGGAGAATTGATTTCTTGACTATAATTCTTTGGGCTAGACAGGCATTCGATCTGAAATTGATCGTTGGGAAAATTCGCCTTTCGGGGGGCTTCTGCCCCCTTGGACACAGCTCATCAAACTAAAAATGTTGTATAATTAATTTCTTCGTTATAATTCTTCGAGCCGGACAGTTATTCTATCTGAAATTGATCGTTGGGAAAATTCTTCTTTCGGGGTGGGGGGGGGTTCCGCCACCGTGGACACCGATCATGAACTAAAAATGGTGGAGAAATTATTTCTTCACTATAATTATTGGGGCCAGACAGGCATTCGATCTGAAATTGATCGATTAGAAAATTCGCCTTTTGGGGGGCTTTTGCCCCCTTGGACACAGCTCACGAACTAAAAATATTGTAAAATTTATTTTTTCACTATGATTCTTCAGGCCAGAGAGGCATTCGATCTGAAATTGATCGTTGGGAAAATTACCCTTTCGGGGGGCTTCTGCCCCCTAGGACACAGCTCAAGAACTAAAAATGGTGTAGAATTTATTTCTTTACTATGATTCTATGCGCCAGAAAGGCATTCAATCTGAAATTGATCGTTTGGAAAATATGTCTTTCGGGGGGCATTTGCCCTCTTGGACAAAGCTCATGAACTAAAAATTGTGGAGAATCGATTTCTTTACTATAATTCTTGGGCCAGACCGGCATTCGATCTGATATTGATCGTTGGGAAATTTGCTTTCGGGGGGGGCTTCTGCCCCCTTGGAACCTGCTCATGAACTAAAAATTGTGGAGAATCAATTTCTTTACTATAATTCTTGGGCCAGACCGGCATTCGATCTGATATTGATCGTTGGGAAATTGGCTTTTGTCCCCTTGGACACAGATCATGAACTAAAAATGGTTGAGAATTGATTTCTTCACTTTAATTCTTCGGGCCAGACAGGCATTCGATCTGAAATTAATCGTTGGGAAAATTCGCCTTTCGAGGGGGGCTTCTGCCCCCTGGGACACAGCTCATGAATTAAAAATGGTGGAGAATTGATTTCTTCACTATAATTCATGGGCCAGACCGGCATTCGATCTGATATGATCGTTGGGAAATTCGACTATCGGGGGGGCTTTTGCCCCCTTGGACACAGATCATGAACAAAAATGGTGGAGAATTGATTTCTTTACTATCATTCTTTGGACCAGACAAGCATTCGATCTGAAATTGATCGTTGGGAAAATTCGCCTTTCGGAGGATATTCTGCCTCCTAGGATACATCTCAGGAACAAAAAATAGTTGAGAATTGATTTCTTCACTATAATTCTTCAGGCCAGACAGGCATTCGATCTGAAATTGATCGTTGGGAAAATTCTTCTTTCGGGTGGGCTTCTGCCTCCTTGGACACAGCTCATGAACTAAAAAGGTGGAAAATTTATTTCTTCACTATAATTATTGTGGCACAGACAGGCTTTCGATCTGAAATTGATCGTCTGGAAAATTCGCCTTTCTGTTGGCTTTTGCCCTCTTGGACACAGATCACGAACTATATATGGTGTGGAGTTTATTATTTCACTATGATTCTTCTGGCCAGACTGGCATTCGATCTGAAATTGATCGTTGGGAAAATTCACCTTTCGGGGGGCTTCCGTCCCCCTAGACACAGCTCATGAACTAAAAATGGTGAAGAATTTATTTCTTCACTATAATTCTTTGGGCCAGACAGGCACTTGATCTGAAATTGATCGATGGGAAAACTCGATTTTCGGGGGGCTTCTGCTTCCTTGGACACAGCTCACGAACTAAAAATGGTGTAGAATTTATTTCTTCATTATAATTCTTCGGGCCGGACAGGCATTCGATCTGAAATTGATCGTTTGGAAAATTCGCCTTTCGGGGGGGAATCTGCCCCCTTGAATACATCTCATGAACAGAAAAATAGTGGAGAATTGATTTCTTTACTAAAATTCTTTGGTCCAGACAGGCATTCGATCTGAAATTGATCGTTGGGAAAATTCGCCTTTCGGGGGGCTTCAGCCCCCTTGTACACAGCTCACGAACTAAAAATGTGGTAGAATTTATTTCTTCATAATATTTCTTCGGGCCGGACAGGCATTCAATCTGAAATTGATCGTTTGGAAAATTCGCCTTTCGGGGCTTTCTGCCCCCTTGGACACAATTTATGAACTAAAAATGGTGGAGAATTTATTTCTTCACTATAATTATTGGGCCAGACAGGCACTCGATCTGAAATTGATCGTTTGGAAAATCCAACTTTTGGGGGGCTTCTGCCCCCTTGGACACAGTCTCGAACTAAAAATGTTGTAGAATTTATTTTTTCATTATGATTCTTCGGGCCAGACATGCATTCGATCTGAAATTGATCGATGGGAAAACTCGTCTTTTAGGGTGCTTCTGCCCCCATGGACTCAGCTAACCAAATAAGAATAGTGTAGAATTTATTTCTTCATTATAATTCTTATGGACACAGGCATTCGATCTGAAATTGATCGTTGGGAAAATTATTCTTTAGGGGGGGGCTTCGGCCCCCATGGACACAGCTCATGAAATAAAAATGGGGGAGAATTTATTTCTTCACTATAAAAAATATTGGGGCCATACACGCTTTCTATATGAAATTGATCGCTAGGAAAATTCGCCTTTTGGGGGGGCTTCTGCCCCCTTGGACACAGCTCATGAACTAAAAATGGTGGAGAATTGATTTCTTCACTATAATTCTTCGGGCCAGACAGGCATTCGATACTGAAATTGTTCGCTGGGAAAATTCGCCTTTCGGGAGGCTTCTGCCCCCTTGGACACAGCTCATGAACTAAAAATGGTGGAGAATTTATTTCTTCACTATAATTTTTGGGGCCAGACAGGCATTCGATCTGAAATTGATCTTTGGGAAAATTCTTCTTCCGGGTGGGCTTCTGCCCCCTTTGACACAGATCATGAACTAAAAATTGTGGAGATTTTATTTCTTCACTATAATTAATGGGGCCAGACAAGCACTCGATCTGAAATTGATCGTCTGTAAAATTCGCCTTTCGGAGGGCTTCTGCCCTCTTGACACAGCTCACGAACTATAAATGGTTTAGAATTTATTTTTTCACTATGATTCTTCGGTCCAGACAGGCATTCGATCTGAAATTGATCGTTGGGAAAATTCCCCTTTCTGGGGGGCTTTTACCCCCTTAGACACAGCTAATGAACTAAAAATGGTGTAGAATTTATTTCTTAACTACAATAATTCGGACAAGACAGGCATTCGATATGAAATGGATCGTTGGGAAAATTCGCCTTTCGGGGGGGATTCTGCCCCCTTGGATACATCTCATGAACCAAAAATAGTTGAGAATTGATTTCTTCACTATAATTCTTTGGGCCAGACAGGCATTCGATCTGAAATTGATCGTTGGGAAAATTCGCCTTTCGGGGGGCTTCTGCCCCCTTGGACACAGCTCAAGAACTAAAAATGGTGTAGAATTTATTTCTTCATTATAATTCTTTGGACCGGACAGGCATTCGATCTGAAATTGATCGTTGGGAAAATTCTTCTTGGGGGAGGCTTCTGCCCCCTTGGACACAGCTCCCGACCTAAAAATGGTTTAGAATTTATTTCTTCATTATAATTCTTCGGGTCGGACAGGCATTCGATCTGAAATTGATCGTTGGTAAAATTCGCCTTTCGGGGGGCTTCTGCCCCCATGGACACAGCTCAAGAAATAAAAATGGTGTAGAATTTATTTCTTCATTACCATTATTCGGACAAGACAGGCATTCGATACGAAATGGATCGGTGGGAAAATTAACCTTTCGGGGGGCTTCTGCCCCATTGGACACAATTTATGAACTAAAAATGGTGGAGAATTTATTTCTTCACTATAATTATTGGGGCCAGACAGGCATTCGATCTGAAATTGATCTTTGGGAAAATTCTTCTTCGGGGTGGGCTTCTGCCCCCTTTGACACAGATCATGAACTAAAAATTGTGTAGATTTTATTTCTTCACTATAATTAATGGGGCCAGACAAGCATTCGATCTGAAATTGATCGTCTGTAAAATTCGCCTTTAGGGGGGCTTATGCCTCTTTGGACACAGCTCACGAACTATAAATGGTGTAGAATTTATTTTTTCACTATGATTCTTCGGGCCAGACAGGCATTCGATCTGAAATTGATCGTTGGCAAAATTCGACTTTCGGGGGGCTTCCGCCCCTTGGACACAGCTCATGAACTAAAAATGTTGAAGGATAGATTTCTTCACTATAATTTTACTGTCAGACAGGCATTCGATATGAAATTGATCGATGGGAAAACTCGCTTTTCGGGGGGCTTCTGCTCCCTTGGACACAGCTCATGAACTAAAAATGGCGTAGAATTTATTTATTTACTACAATTCTTCGGAAACGACAGGCATTCGATCTGATATTGATCGTTGGGAAATTCGTCTTATAGGGGGGACTCTGCCCCTTTGGATACATCTCATGAACCAAAAATAGTGGAGAATTGATTTCTTCACTATAATTCTTTGGGCCAGACAGGCATTCGATCTGAAATTGATCGTTGGGAAAATTCGCCTTTCGGGGGGGCTTCTGGCCCCTTGGACACAGCTCATGAACTAAAAATGGTAGAGAATTTATTTCTTCACTATAATTCTTGGGCCAGACCGTCATTCGATCTGATATTGATCGTTGGGAATATCGCCTTTCGGGGGGGCTTTTGCCCCCTTGGACACAGATTATGAACTATAAATGGTGGAGAATTGATATCTTCACTATAATTCTTCGGGCCCGACAAGCATTCGATCTTAAATTGATCGTTGAGAAAATTCGCCTTTCGGGGGGCTTCTGCCCCCTTGGACGAAGCTCATGAACTAAAAATGGTAGAGAATTGATTTCTTCACTATAATTCTTCGGATAAGACAGGCATTCGATCTGAAATTGATCGTTGGGAAAATTCTCCTTTTGGGGGGGCTTCTGCCCTCTTGGACACAGCTCATGAACTAAAAATGGTGGAGATTTGATTTCTTCACTATAATTCTTCGGGCTAGACAAGCATTCGATCTGAAATTGTTCGCTGGGAAAATTCGTATTTTGCGGGGGCTTCTGGCTTTGACACAGCTCATGAACTAATTAAGGTGGAGAATTTATTTCTTCACTATAATTATTAGGGCCAGACATGCATTCGATCTGAAATTGATCGTTGGGAAAATTCTTCTTTCGGGTGGGCTTCTGCCCCCTTTGACACAGATCATGAACTAAAAATTGTGGAGAATTTATTTCTTCACTTTAATTAAGGGGGCCAGACAAGCATTCGATCTGAAATTGATCGTCTGTAAAATTCGCCTTTCGGGGGGCTTATGCCCCCTTGGACACAGTTCAGGAACTATAAATGGTGTAGAACTTATTTTTTCACTATGATTCTTCGTGCCAGACAGGTATTCGATCTGAAATTGATCGTTGGCAAAATTCGCCTTTTGGGGGGCTTCCGCCCCTTGGACACAGCTCATGAACTAAAAATGTTGAAGAATAGATTTCTTCACTATAATTCTACGGGCCAGACAGGCATTCGATCTGAAATTGATCGATGGGAAAACTCGCTTTTCGGGGGGCTTCTGCTCCCTTGGACACAGCTCATGAACTAAAAATGGCGTAGAATTTAATTTCTTAACTACAATTCTTCGGAAACGACAGGCATTCGATCTGATATTGATCGTTTGGAAAATTCGCCTTTCGGGGCCTTCTGCCCCATTGGACACAATCTATGAACCAAAAATAGTGGAGAATTGATTTCTTCAATATAATTCTTTGGGCCAGACAGGCATTCGATCTGAAATTGATCGTTTTGAAAAATTCGCCTTTCGGGGGGCTTCCGTCCCCCTGGACA
This sequence comes from Timema douglasi, assembly GCA_901482245.1. Taxonomy (NCBI): domain Eukaryota; kingdom Metazoa; phylum Arthropoda; class Insecta; order Phasmatodea; family Timematidae; genus Timema; species Timema douglasi. The sequence continues at coordinate 16,428 of CABEEJ010009184.1, forward strand.
CAGCTCATGAACTAAAAATGGTGAAGAATTGATTTCTTCACTATAATTCTTTGGGCCAGACAGGCACTCGATCTGAAATTGATCGATGGGAAAACTCGCTTTTCGGGGGGCTTCTGCTTCCTTGTACACAGCTCACGAACTAAAAATGGTGTAGAATTTATTTCTTCATTATAATTCTTCGGGCCGGACAGGCATTCGATCTAAAATTGATCGTTTGGAAAATTCGCCTTTCGGGGCCTTCTGCCCCCTTGGACACAATTTATGAACCAAAAATAGTGGAGAATTGATTTCTTCACTATAATTCTTTGGGCCAGACAGGCATTCGATCTGAAATTGATCGTTTGGAAAATTCGCCTTTCGGGGGGGAATCTGCCCCCTTGAATACATCTCATGAACAGAAAAGAGTGGAGAATTGATTTATTTACTAAAATCCTTTGGTCCAGACAGGCATTCGATCTGAAATTGATAGTCTTGAAAATTCGCCTTTCGGGGGGCTTCTGCCCCTTTGGTCTCAGCTCTTGAAATAAAAATGGTGTAGAACTTATTTCTTCATTATAATTCTTCGGGCCAGACAGGCATTCGATCTGAAATTGATAGTTGGGAAAATTCTTCTTTCGAGAGGGCTTCTGCCCCCTTGTACACAGCTTATGAACTAAAAATGGTGTAGAATTTATTTCTTCACTATAAATATTGGGGCCAGACAGGCATTTGATCTGAAATTAATAGTCTGGAAAACTCGCCTTTCGGGGGGCATCTGCCCCCTTGGACACAGCTCACGAACTATAAATGGTGTAGAATTTATTTTTTACTATGATTCTTCGGGCCAGAGAGGCATTCGATCTGAAATTGATCGTTGGGAAAATTCGCCTTTCGCGGGGGCTTCTGCACCCTTAGACACAGCTCCAAAACTAAAAATGGTGGAGAATTAGTTTCTTCACTAACATTCTAGGGCCAGACCGCCATTCGATCTGATATTGATCGTTAGGAAAATTCGCCTTTCCCGGGGGCTTTTACCCCCTTGGACACAGATCATGAACTAAAAATGGTGGAGATTTGATTTCTTCACTATAATTCTTCGGGCCAGACAAGCATTCGATATGAAATTGATCGTGGGGAAAATTCGACTTTCGGGCGGCTTCCGCCTCCTTGGACGAAGCTCATCAACTAAAAGTGTTAGAGAATTGATTTCTTCACTATAATTATTGGGGCCAGACAGGCATTCGATATGAAATTGATCGTTGGGAAAATTCGCCTTTCGGGGGGCTTCTACCCCCTTGGACACAACTCATTAAATAAAAATGATAGAGAATTTATTTCTTCACTATAATTATTGCGGCCAGACAGTTATTCGATCTGAAATTGATTGTTTGGAAAATTCGCCTTTTGGGGGGCTTCTGCCCCCTTGGACTCAGTCACGAACTAAAAATGGTGGAGAAATTATTTTTTCACTAAGATTCTTCGGGCCAGACAGGCATTCGATCTGAAATTGATCGTTGGGAAAATTCGCCTTTCGGGGGGGTTCTGCCTCCTTGGACATAGCTCATGAACTAAAATGGTGGTGAATTGATTTCTTCATTATAATTATTGGGGCCAGACAGGCATTCGATCTGAAATTGATCGTTGGGAAAATTCAAATTTCGGGGGGCTTCTACCCCCTTGGACACAGTTCACGAACTAAAGATGTTGTATAATTTATTTCTTCATTATAATGGTTTGGGCTGGACAGGCATTCGAACGTAAATTGATCGTTGGGAAAATTCTTCTTTCGGGGGGGCTCCTGCCCCCTTGGACACAACTCATGAACTAAAAATGGTGGAGAATTTATTTCTTTATCTATAATATTTGGGGCCAGACAGGCATTCGATTTGAAATTGATCGATTGGAAATTTGCCTTTCGGGGGGCTTCTGACCCTTGGACACAGCTCACGAACTAAAAATGGTGGAGAATTGATTTCTTCACGATGATTCTTCGGGCCAGACAGGCATTCGATCTGAAATTGATCATTGGCAAAATTCGCCTTTCGGGGGGGGGGCTTCTGCCCCCTCGGACACAGCTCATGAATTAAAATNGGGGGGGCTTCTGCCCCCTCGGACACAGCTCATGAATTAAAATTGGTGGAGAATTGATTTCTTAACTATAATTCTTGGGCCAGACCGGCATTCGATCTGATATGATCGTTGGGAAATTCGACTTTCGGGGGGGCTTTTGCCCCCTTGGACACAGATCATGAACTAAAAATGGTGGAGAATTGATTTCTTTACTATAATTCTTTGGACGAGACAAGCATTCGATCTGAAATTGATCGTTGGGAAAATTCGCCTTTTGGGGGTCTTCAGCCCCCTTGGACGAATCTCATGAACTTAAAATGGTAGAGAATTGATTTCTTCACTATAATTCTTCGGGCCAGACAGGCATTCGATATGAAATTGATCTTTGGGAAAATTCGCCTTTCGGGGGCCTTCTTCCTCCTTTGACACAGCTCATGAACTAAAAATGGTGGAGAATTTATTTCTTCACTATAATTATTGGGGCCAGACAAGCATTCGATCTGAAATTGAATCGTCTAGAAAATTCGCTTTTCGGGGGGCTTCTGCTCCCTTGGACACAGCTCACGAACTAAAAATGGTGTAGAATTTATTTCTTCACTACAATTCTTCAGATACGACAGGCATTCAATCTGAAATTGATCGTTGAGAAAATTCTTTTTTCGGGTGGGCTTCTGCCACCTTGGACACAGCTCATGGACTAAAAATGGTGGAGAATTTATTTCTTCACTATAATTATTGGGCCAGACTGGCATTCGATCTGATATTGATCGTTAGGAAAATTCGACTTTCGGGGGGCTTTTTCCCTTTTGGACACAGATCATGAACTAAAAATGGTGGAGATTTGATTTCTTCACTATAATTCTTCGGGCCAGACAAGCATACGATATGAAATTGATCGTAGGGTAATTCGCCTTTTGGGGGGCTTCTGCCTCCTTGGACGAAGCTCATGAACTAAAAGTGGTAGAGAATTGATTTCTTCACTATAATTCTTCGGGCCAGACAGGCATTCGATCTGAAATTGATCGATGGGGAAAGTTGCCTTTCGGGGAGCTTCTGCCCCCTTGGACACAGCTCACGAACTAAAAATGGTGTAGAATCTATTTCTTCACTACAATTCTTCGGATAAGACAGGCATTCGATCTGAAATTGATCGTTGGCAAAATTCGCCTCTCGGAGGGGATTCTGCCTCCTAGGATACATCTCAGGAACAAAAAATAGTTGAGAATTGATTTCTTCACAATAATTCTTCAGGCCAGACAGGCATTCGATCTGAAATTGATCGATGGGAATACTCGCTTTTCGGGGGGCTTCTGCTCCCTTGGACACAGCTCATGAACTAAAAATGGCGTAGAATTTATTTCTTTACTACAATTCTT
>CABEEJ010009185.1:0-19837 GCA_901482245.1 Timema douglasi
CCTTTCGTAATCGTGAATGTAATTGTTAGGACAAAGGTTGCTATGGCAACAGCACCACTGTATAGTAATGGGCATAACCCCATTCCCTTTTTTTATATTTATGTATTTTCCTTATAACTATCTATTGTTACATGTATGCATATATTCATATATATATTTATTGTTAATCTTTTATAAAATAAATATTTATTTATTTGACTTGCTATCTTTAATTTACTATGACAGGTTTAAAGTATTTTGTTATAACTCAAAAGATCCTCGCCCCTTTCCCTTTGAGTGATAACACAGAATAACAGGTGATGGTTGAGAAGGGTTCATGACGACAAATTGTTGTATAGGTCAAACTGAAGGCCTATCAATGTTTATGTGGTCCTAACGCTCTTCTGCAATTTAATCATTTGTTTTTTATTTCTTGCCCTCTTTAGTTTATTGTACATGTGCCCCTGCCCTTGTCCATTAGAGGAGAAGGGGGGCGGTACAATAACAGTTTTGTAAAAATATTAACCATAGCCAAGGAATTTATCTTTTTTCCCAAAAACAGTTGGCACATTGTGTTTCTAGCAGTTTTCTTTAAATTCAAAATGGGGTCATCCAGTGTTTGTGTTATTTCCTCTCTTCTTCTTTGTGTTTGATAAAGGCAACAATGCTGAAATATTATTCTATTAGTGTTAAAATATGTGTGACTACTTCTACTAGAAGACAGAATAAAGGAAGAAGATGTCTCCTTTGTGCATTGGACTCTTCCCACATATCTCCTCTTTCCCTGGGTGGGCTTTCTTCATCAAATGTACTCTCAATAGTTTATTTTTTCCTTTTTCTTTTCTTTTATCAATTTCCTTTATTATAATTATCTAGCCGTTGGGCCACCTCATTTTTAAACATCTGTTCTTGTCAGTTAGTGTTGTCCCAAAGAAAGTTTGACGTAGGGTTGATTGCTACAAACATTATTACTATTACTATTGTGATTCAGACAAGTATCCTCACTCTAAAGTAGTGTTTTCACTGTGTCTCACTGATAGGGCGAGGGATCACTTACAAACCAAATCAGACAAGCACAACTTTGAGTAAGTCTGACATCTTAGCTCAGTTCGTAGCATGTTTACCTACTCACCTAAGGTTTATGGGTTCAAGTCCCAACAGTCAAATTTGGGTTTCCCCTTTCACAGTGGTGAATTAATAGCCAAGGGTTGGATGTTGTGTTTTTTTCTAATAGTTGAGTTACTTTAAATACCCTAAATATGTTCTTTTTATTATAAATGAGAACACAACTCACAATGTCCACATGAGGTGTTGAATCAAACAGCCATGTGAGACACGTGAGCTTGTCGATAATAGCCCATCTCTACACGGCAGTGTGAGGATATCAGGGGACAACAGTAACACACTCACAGTGTCGACATGAGGTGTTGAATCAAACAGCCATGTAAGACATGTGAGCTTGTCGATAATAGCTCATCTCTACACGGCAGTGTGAGGATATCAGGGGACAATAGTAACACACTCACAGTGTCCACGTGAGGTGTTGAATCAAACAGCCATGTGAGACACGTGAGCTTGTCGATAATAGCCCATCTCTACACGGCAGTGTGAGGTTATCAGGGAACAACAGTAACACACTCACAGTGTCGACATGAGGTGTTGAATCAAACAGCCATGTAAGACGTGTGAGCTTGTCGATAATAGCTCATCTCTACACGGCAGTGTGAGGATATCAGGGGACAACAGTAACACACTCAAAACACTTCTTACTCACAGCATACATCCTTTAATAAATGGATTTAGGAGATTTTAAAAAGCACACATGTTTATTGTATTAGTCCTTTAAAATAATTTATACATAGGATAAGTTTTATACAATATTTGAATAATTTAAATATAACGAAATACACTCATTTCAATATATATGTAACAGATAATAAAAAATATTGGAATGATTTTAATCAATACCTTTGGTTTTATATACTGTGGGCCTTCATAGAACTATAATTCACTAAATACATAATATTTATATATACATATTATGTATATTTGATAATGTTTTATGTTGATGATTCGTTGCAATTATTTTACATTTTAATATTACTGTTTTGAATGAAATTTTGTGTAATCTAATATAAATACTAGCAAACTAATTTAATTGATTGTGTATTTAGTTTGGATTTGAATCCATGCAATCAATCTTTAACAAATAATTATGAGCCCTTTAAAAACAAAATACAATAAAACATTCTACTCAAAGATCAAGATATCTATTTGTATTTTAGAAATGGCTATGGATTTCCAAATGACAGAAAACATTCTTGAGTGAGTTCCATTTCCCCCACCTGAATCAAGTATTACAGTTTGATTGGTCCACCAGCGACATTTGGACCCTGAACATAGAGTGCTCGGTCACTCGGGTGAAGAGTAATAAGCACTACAACAATCTCTTGAGTGATCGTGATGCACTACAAGCATTCAAACACAAAGCTGATTAGTTCACCTCCTGAAAGTGGAATAATTTTTACATTTTTTTAAACACTTTTATCATTTGGTTTTGTTAAAGAAAGTTAATCTATAGTCAATCCTGTGCTTTTTAAAAATTGATACTTTGAGATAAGAATTTATGTTTATTTGTTTACAATTTGTTGAATAAAGTTGTTTGAAATAGAGCCAATGATTAAATAATTTTGTTAAAAAAAGCTCAGTACCGGGTTCACGTGTAAAAACACAGATTTTGAAAGTATTAACTCCTCGTATTAATCTGTCAAGCCCCAAACAGCTATCTTGCGTTAGTTATCAATATTAATTTTAACAACATGTGGAGTATAACACCCTCATGACGATTGCTACAGCATCTTTTTATCGGAAATTAAACGGGGAGAAATTTCATGAAACTGCCTAGAGAAACAATTTCCTTCCTTTAATTAGTTTCAATTAGTGGTTCCAAGCGATTCTTAATAAAATAGGTAGGTACTATAGTAATCTCATTGTCAAAACGTGTTTACTACATTTACATAAATAGTATATATAGTGAAATTAAACAAGATTTTATAATTGTTATCTTATCTTGTAATAAAAGTTTGCACTCTTCTTTTGAATACCATTATGTAAAGTGACTAGTACCAACATAAACATACACAACAAATATTTACCTAAGAGTATTATAAACAATTGATTCGAGTTGGTGGAAAGGCTTATTTTCATTAGTAGTGTACACGCAGAAATATTGTTATTGGATGTGAAATACAATCAATCATTTGACAACTAAGACAAAACTAGACATCCTACGACTTTATACGAAGAATATGTACAATACAAGGAAGACAAGGAATATACAATGGAAGAGGAAAGATAGAAATGGAGATCTCCCTGATGAAGTGTAATGATGGCAGCGATATTGTGAACCAGATATCAACAACATACTAACAAAGATTATAATGAAGTAAATAAATGGCAAGAACTCTCTCATCTCAATAAAACATAATATAGTAATCAGCTATCAAACTTAAATAAATTATACTTTTATTTATATCAAGTGGTGTGAAGTAAAATCATTTATTATACGATAAAATAGTAACAATTTATGTATTGATCAATGAATGCTACTCATCAGACATTTATGCTGATGCTGGGTAAATTATAAACTTAAGAAAATTGAGAGAACATTACTCATTATGAGTTTAGGATTCTTGTACTACAAAGGAGCATCGCAAGAAACCTATTATTTGTTATTTAATTAATTTTTTTTATTAGAGATGGGTCGAATCCACTATTTCTCGAATCCGACTCTACATTTTATTTTCGAATATCGAATCCGAATTTTAGCGAATCGTTATAAATTTTAATTATTTACAAATAGACCTACATTAAACAATATAGGCCTAAACTGTGAAGTAAGGTTTATTTCAATCATGCTTTCAATTTTAATCAACCCTCACCAACCCTCGCAAAATACTGGTTAAAATCTAGACTCATATTATTGTTTGGAAATCAAATCAATCAAATTTTGAGTGTCTTTTAGTTAATTTTAAAAGTGTTGTTAGAATGAGTTAGGTTTCTAAAAACATGTGAAATAAACAGTTAAGGGCAAGTTATTCTTTAATTAACTTTAATCATCATTAAAGGATATTTTATTGTATTAAGATAGAAAAAATAAAAATACAAACAGATATTTTTAATAAAGACTAAAACAACATACATTGGAAATAGTGAGCTCAATAATGCATATGTTTTATTATTTACTTATATATCCATTATCAATTTTTGCGTAAAAAACAAATATATTCGATTCTTGCAATAATTTATATTGATTTCTGAGAATACATTCTATTTAAAACACAAACATATTTTCGACTACAATATGTTCATTCCCATTTAATAAGGCAGGACTACGTTTGAATATTTCCACAATTACTTCAATAATATATTTTTTTTAAAAGAATAAAAACTAAGTTAGAATCAATTTAAAAACAAATAATGGATTAGCAAGTTGTTATTTTATTCTTAAAACTCGAGAGCGCTCACTAAGTGATCAGATTACCTGAATCGATTCTAAACAAACAATCGACTTACAATACATAGGCTGGTAGGGATAGACAATTTTATGGCTGTCTGACTGTTGACAGTATTTATTTATCATGAAACCCAACAAAATGTCTAACTTAAGGATCGTATACAATAAATTGGGGTTCTTTACATAGTTGTAGATAATTAACACTAGTTGGGTAGTAAGAATCAACAGTATCTTTATTTTAATCACCACTCGGGAAAGTAAACATAATATACGTCATGGCGGCTGACTTTGTATCATGGGTAATGGGTTCTTAATTCTGTTAAGAAAAAAGCCGTAATTTGTTTAATTTATTTCNATACGTCATGGCGGCTGACTTTGTATCATGGGTAATGGGTTCTTAATTCTGTTAAGAAAAAAGCCGTAATTTGTTTAATTTATTTCGAGTTTATTTGTAATTCTAGTTTTGATTTTCAGTTTTTTAAGAGTTTTGATGTGTTTATTAAAATATTTACAAGATTGTTCGTGAGGTGAAAGTTTTATAAGTGAGCATGTGCCGAAACGGTTGAGTCCAAGTTTCCCATAGAGTGGGAGGGGAGGGTACAAGTCACGTAACATATTACACACCTAACAATTATTTTTATTTTTTAAGATGTTATTCATGTTTATCTCTTTTGTCCGACAAAATAAATATTACGGACTAAGTTGTGCTTTTCAAGTAGGCCTAACTAATAATTTTTGAATTCAACATATGATGCTTTGTTCATGAAGTGAAAGATTCGATCATCGAATCCAGTAAAACACCGAATCCTCGAATCTCGAATATTTTTCAGGATTCGGTGGATTCGAGTGGCCCATCTCTATTTTTTAATTCAAAAGAATGTTACAGGCAAGTTGCTTGTGTCTAATCATGTGTCATGAGATGTTGACGAACCAGGTGACCTCTTAAATACAGCTGTTCACATAATTAAGAGAAAACAACACTTATTTCAGGTAAAAGATATAAAGAAGAAACAAATATTGGAAAACTTTTAGAATATGAAATGAATACAAATATCAACATAAAATATAACTTTTGCCTTAAAACGGTTTGTTTGTTCTTTGACAATATTTAAAAACCCACTGTCTCTTAAGATTTGCAAAAATAGTTAATTTCAAAATCAAAATTATGAAAATCCCGATCAGTTATTTTGATCAAATGATATATTTATATTTTTGAAATCATTTATATTAATTTAAAAAGGTGTTTCAAATAAAGTGTTCCATTTGTAACATTAGTTATAATTTTAATTATAGATAGATATTTATCCTTTGTGTTTGAATACTTTCCAAGACATAATTTGTCTTGAGCCTCTTCACAAAGATACTAATTAGAGTTGGGTCAAAATATTCCTCAAATACAAATCTTTCATTTTCTTTCTAACCTTGAATATTTAAAAAATGTACAATTTCAGTTAAAGTGAAAATATTTAAAGTTTAATTTAAAAAATGTGGTTTAGGCCTTGTGCCCAATAAATTTAGTTGCAAAACCCTATTATAATTTGTACAATTTAACGGAACCCCATTTTCCACATTTTCCACTCATTTATTGAGAAGTGGGACTACTACAATAATCACAACAGTAATAAAATCAAAACTTAAATTAATTAAATTCAAGATTAAAAAGATAATGTTTCTAGTAGTAAATAAAAAAGGTTAGGCTATTTTATATTAATAAAAGACAATAGACATTAGTGTAACTTTAATTACTACTAGAGATGTGTTGAATCCACTGACATACAAATACAAATCCTTTAAATTTTTAATCTCACATCAAATTTGAATAAAAAATTGGAAAAAATGACAAACCTCATAAGGACATCCAATTCTTGAATAATCAAGGAAAGGATATTAAAGATTTGAGAAAATTTCAGAGTTGTGCATTAAATCCTTAAAATTTTGTTTTTTAATTTTTAAAGTGAATTTTTTTAGAGTTTTAATACTAATATTTAGCACCGCGTCTTACTACCCATTCGGGTTATACGCTAGTTTTAATACTGCTTATTGATAGTTCAGAACCAATCATCACTATAGGATGAATTTAACCAGGCCTCAAACCAGTTATCTAACAACTAAATGAATGTATGAATGTTATAAGACAGAATTTGAACATTTAGTTAATATTTGTATTTATATATTATATTCATATCTACTCTTATTTTTATAATTTCTTGCAAGATTTGGATTTGGATTCGAGCCCACTCTAAAGAAGAAAAGAAAAACTAAATGGTCTGGGGCTTGGTTGTTGAGTTTGTTGGCTCTGAAGCACCAATAGACACATTTTTTATTATGAACTGTACACTACACTGTACACTGTACTCAAGAAATTCAAAAATAAAAATTATTGATTCAAAGAATCTGTAGAGCTTTTAATCACCAGGCTGTGATATGATGAAATGGCACCAATTACCAACTTTATGGAAAAGATAATTGAACCAGGAAGTTATTTATTGCTACACAAACAAATGCACCGCTAAACTTGTATTTGATGCATGTTTCAAAGCTAGGACCAAGATTTCCCAGAGTAACCATACAAATAGATTCAACACAATTAAATTCTAGTTTAGCTGTTTTATTAAATTTTAATTTACTTATTTTGGTTTAAATGAGTAGGGATAGCCAGCACACTTACCTTGGTGATACTGGAGTAGAAATTGTTTAGATATAACACTAAAAACACAGGACAAGCTTTCACTGTCACAGACAGCTTCATCAGGTCAACACCAAGGTAAGTGTGCTGGCTATCCCTCCTAATTTAAACCATGATTTAGCCACATAATTTACTTATTTGTAATTTTTAATCTAACACATTTTGAATATCTATGAAAAAAAGGGCTTTGATAAAAAAAATTATATAAATATTCAAAATTTAATAAAGATTTGAAATAAGAAAGATGAAGATGTGCTTTTAGTATTTGTGCACCCCTAAAAATATGTTGTTCGCACAATCAAGTGTGAAATGCTCGTTAATTAGGAGTCATGCACACAAGAGGGGAATTTCTAAATTATAAATAAGGAGCCATATGATAAATTACAAATTCAAATTTTGCTACTTAACTTTTTTACAGTTTTACTCAAAGGTTTCATAATTTTTACAATAACAACGTATGTACACATTTTCTATTTGAGACATTTGGCCAATGAAATAATATTATCGTGTATAGCTCGATGTAAATGACCAATAATACAGTTCCAACAATACATGTGACTACAACTTGTAAACACTAATCACTTGTATTTCATCGTTATAATACATTTATAAATTATGTTCTGTTCTACAAGTGCATAGCTCGCTAGCTATTTTATATATATATATATATAATTAATGAATACGATAGCAGTAAAATAGGTAGTAATGTACTTTGATAAGGACTAGACAAGTTTAAACTATAAACAAGTACATGACAGCAGAACATACTACCCACGCTTGTAAGTATCAATCATATTTAATATTGTACATTGCCGCAGTTTAAAAATATATTAAATATGATTTGTTTTTTCCTTTAGATAAATGTGAATATGTAAAGTTTTAAGAAATATCTTTATTGCATTAACAAAGAATGGCATAGTAGTACATACCTATGATCTATTATTAACAATATAGTACTGTTTGGATGCGCTCACCCTGCAAACCACCAGTCTTATCTTTGAATCCCTCCGGTCTGGGTCACTACAAGTAAGACAAGAACAAGCACAACATCCAGTCCCCAGCCGTTTATTCATCACTGTGAAAGGGTAAACCTACATTTCACCAATGATACATTTTTGGGCCATGCCGGGACCCCTAACTCGGCAGGCAGACGTGCTACCGATTGAACTAGAGGGTCAGTTTTTAAATTCAACATTCAAAAAGAGATTGACAAATTATCGTACATTATAGATAACATATTTTTACAATGTACGTTAAGGAACAAAGTCAACAGGTTCATTAATTAACTAATATTTTTGTATGAATAAAATTAAGATACAATAAAATTAATATTTATTTAAGAAAAAAATTGTACATTAACATTATTTGAATGATACTGTGATGCAACAATTGCAATAATGTTAATCAGATATATCACAACAAAAGTAATAAAGATTGCACACATGTTAATATCTAGAAACACAACAATGACAATGCAACTTCACTTTGATTGTGATGTTCTATATGCACAAACATTGGTGAATGGTTTTGACAAGGTTTAGATCATGTTTTGGGAACTAATAATGTTCAGCTCATTGAAACAAATATATTTAAGAAGTGTATGAAACAAACAATTTAAAAACGATCAAATAAACTTTAAATTCATCATAGAATATTGTATTTGTTTAGCATGCAGTTTCAATCTAGATGAGAATGATGATGTTATCAACACCCCAGAACGCCAAGCAGGCGAGGCGGCACTGGAGTCTCAGTGATCTCATCATTTAACACTAATGAGAGTAGTGATGTCATAGCCACCAATGATGTCTCAACGTTAGTTACTGTACCACATTTATTTTTATAATACATAATAAGATCTTTCATAATGTTTATGGTAAACACACAAGGATTGATACAAGCAACTCACCTCCAAACGTTATGTGAGGTCAGTGACACCGGTCGCCCCCCTGTGTCAACAAACGTGTGTTCTTATCTTGAAAATGGGGGGAGCTAAACACTTTTAACGTGATGGGAGTGGGTGACATTTACTTTATTAATGATCAAAGTTTAAATAGTTATTTGGAACAGAGCACTAGGCTAGATCGTGGTTTAAATTAGGAGGGATGGCCAGCACACTTAGCTTGCTGATATCGGAGTAGAAATTGTTTAGATAGAACAATTATTTCTACTCGTTTGGAGGTGTATACCACCGTTGATATCTGTGCTTGTACCTCAGGAATCAACCGTGGAATGTTTTACATACATGCTGTAGAGTTGTTTGGGTTATTTGGCCGCAGAGAAAAAAACATGCTTTGGCTCAAACATTTAAAAAAAGAAACTAATTTTCCTCAGTTATAATTTGTGTTGCTGTAGAGACCAAAACTTGGTCCACACTTTATATAATTTCCACTCATCAGAGAAGTATTCCTTTTTATAAATGAAATATTTAGAAACTCCTTACATGACTGTCCAAACATAAGTCTATTATACTATAGAAGGATGTTTTTGGTTAAGATAATACAGAATTTACTTTTAAGCAGTAAGAAATATTTTTTGATTAGTAATATATCAAAACTTCATTCAGGTGCCAATTTAAAATAAACTAATTTGAAGTATAGAAAATTTGAAAACTTTGAAAAGTGTTAAACCAAACACCCTCAGTTGAGAAAAGATGCAAATAGTGATTATTTTCAAATGTGGAAGCAGAGCAGAACTACAGATGTTATAAAGCATATGGAGATTGCTCAGAGAGCTCACAGATCAACTGGACTGTTTAGCAATGAGGAGAGGCGATGGCTAGACAATTTTATAGTCATGGAAAATGTGGAATAATCCAATGCACAAAGACGACATCTCTGTTTCGTCGTGTATAGTATAAGTAGTCACACGTACATTCAAACACAAACAGATTACTATTGTAACCAAACAAAAGAGTAGAGAGGACAAACACGGGATTATTCTACTGTGAGTTAAAACGTGTATCTCTACTAGAGAAGACAGAAGAAGAGATTAACTGAACTGTAAGAACGGAGAACAACTTCACAAGATGTTTGAGGTCCTTCAGAGATTCAAAGAACTGTTCCTCAAATAAAATATGGATAAGTATTACAGAGAACTAGAGTATAGTTTGTACAGCTCCTCGACTCCTTGGTTGACGGACAACTTTGGAACAGTAAGGTTTCTCCATCCATCAGTGTTTCCAACCTGTGGCCTGGGTCAGTTTATATTCAAGCCATACCAACAATACAACTTAAGACTAGGACAGGCACAACATCCAGTCCCCAGACATCAATTCAGCAATGTGAAAGGGTAAACCCACATTTCAACAACGATACTTTTTGGGGCATTCTCGGGGGATCGAGCCCTGAACCCTTAGCTCAGTAAATAAACAAGCTACTTACCGAGCTAAGGCGTTGGATGGAGCTGTAAAGTCAAGAAATAAAATCATAAACACTATTTCTACATATTAACCATCTTTGAGAAAATTTACATTTTGGGGAACCATTTCCCTTCAAAAGGGCAATTAATGATTTTGATTAAAATAATAATTGATTATCTGAGAGTTCAGTTTGCTTGAAACTCTTCCTTTTGGAAAGTTAGAACCAGTTACAAGACTTGATTTTAAACTAATTTTCTTTTTGTGATTTTGAAGATACATCTCAGGAAGTTATTTCTATCGTTAATCATCTAAATTTTGTTACACTGGAAATAAGAATCATCACAATAAAAGATTATGTTGAAATTGATAAATTGTGAATTTTTGGTGACATACAGTATTCAGAAGAATCAACGATAGTAGTTCTATAGTTGTTACGTAACTTTATAATGTTTATAAAAACTATTTGGTTGAAAAGAAAGATGAATGTCACACATGTCTCTCAAGAAATTAATTATCTTAAAGGCAGGATATTATTATTACCTTTCTTCTGTACATTTTCTGTGACTCATGTTGTGGACAAAATAGAGATTATAATATGATCCACTTCACGTTACGTTGTCCATGTAGGACAGAGAGTATATAGTGTTACTATCACATCACATGGAGTGTGACGGAAACCTGGCATTTCTGAACCAAGGCAACAGAATTGAAGAGCCCAGGGAATGGGCCGACCACATCCGTGTTGAAAGATGAAAACCAAATCCCTTTGTGGTCGAAGAATGCGAGCAGGTGGATTTTAGGAAATTAAGTGATCATTTCAAGGGACTTTTTTTAGACCAAAATGCCCTTTTCAAACCAGACCAATAAAATAACTGAAAGTGGTGAAGTTGGTTTATCACCGTGAAACCTAAAATGGCGCTTGGAGCTCATCGGTAGTGACCTTGCCTAAGCAAAGAGAAGGATCATCCCAGAACCATCCTTGGTTTACCCAGGCATTCCCCACATCAGGATAGAGTCAGTGGAAAATATAGGAGCCGAATTGATCTTGCAAATTGTGACACACAGCAAGAAACACGTGATGATCTTGCAAATTGATCCACTTACAACTTTAACCAAGAAGATACAATCAATAATCAATCAGAAATGAATAAAGATCTAACAAACTTGTGGGTAGAGCCATTTTATATTTTCATTCCAATCAATAGCGCTGTTTAAATAACTGATACAAACATAAAGTATGAATTATTGTTTATATTGTATTTTATATCCAAGCTAATTAGAAAGTGTTAAAATACTGTTTGAGTTATGACATTCACTCAAGTCACGTATGATTGAGAAACTACAGCACCGGTATCAATGGACGTGGATAGAAATAACGTTTGGAGACCGGTGGCGGACGCCAAGTGGAAAGAGGAGTGATAATGAGGGAGTATGAGGATAACAGGAGTTGTAGGGTCCTTTCACCACTAGTGTTTTTAATGGTAATGGAAATGGTCATGAACAAAGTGTCAGGAAAGAATGAAGTGAAAGTGGAGTGAAATGTAACACGGCCAAGTGTGGTGTGATGTGACGGTGATAACAGTGGCAATGTCTTCTTAGAGATATATAGTTGGATGAAGTACACTTAAAAGGTACAAAGTGTAATAGAATATGTTGTAAGCGTGGAGTAGAGCAGATCTATAGGTGTGTTATGTACGTTGTACCCCTGGTCACATATCAGCAGAAACATGGACATTGGATGTAAGAGAGACAAGAAGAGGAGACCATGGGGATGAAGTTATCCGGGAAAGAGTAGGAGTACATGAGAGATTAGAGGAAGCAAGACTGAGAGGGTATGTCATGTAATGAGGATGGAGGACAGGATCCCAAGGATGTAGGAAAGAGATCGGAAGAAAATAGGGTTTTGCAAATACTCAGGTTTTGAGCTTCAAGCCGAGCTTGTCATTAAAGCTTGGGATCGAGATTGAAAGTTTTGTAGACTCATCATTTTTGAGCTTCCTCTTGATGTCCATACAAATATGTTTTTAAAACACAATGGTAAGGTTATTTCATTTAAATGATATCAGCTGTTTCACTTATAGATTATTCAGTAAATCAACAAATTAGTAAGATTAATATCAAACTTCACATTAATAATAGAGATGGGCCACTCGAATCTTCAAATCCTCGCAAGTATTCGAGATTCGGTGTTTTACTGGATTCGATGATTGAAACTTTCACCTCACGAACAATCTTGTAAATATTTAAATGAACACATCAAACTCTTCAAAAACTGAAAATCAAAACTAGAATTACAAATAAACTCGAAATAAATTAAACAAATTACGTTTTTTTTTTAACAGAAATAAGAACCCATTACTTATGATACAAAGTCAGCCACCATGACATATATTATGTTTACTTGCCCGAGTGATGATTAAAATAAAGATACTGTTACTTCTTACTACCCAACTGGTTTTAATTATCTACAGCTACGCAAAGAACCCCAATTTATTGCATACAATCCTTAAGTTAGACATTTTGTTGGGTTTCATGATAAATAAATACTGTCAACAGTCAGACAGCCATAAAATTGTCTATCCCTACCAGCCTATGTATTGTAAGTCGATTGTTTGTTTAGAATCGATTCAGGTAATCTGATCACTTAGTAAGCGCTCTAGAATTTTAAGAATCAAATAACGACTTGCTAATCCATTGTTTATTTTTAAATTGATTTTAACTTAGTTTTTATTCTTTTTTTAAATATGTTATTGAAGTAATTGTGGAAATATTCAAACGTAGTCCTGCCTTATTAAATGGGAATGAACATATTGTAGTCGAAAATATGTTTGTGTTTTAAATAGAATGTATTCTCAGAAATCAATATAAATTATCGCAAGAATCAAATATATTTGTTTTCTACTTGAAAATAGATAATGGATATAAAAGAAAATAAAAAAACATACTTGTACATTATTGAGTTCACTATTTCCAATGTATGTTGTTTTAGTCTTTATTAAAAATATCAGTATTTTTATTTTTGCTATCTTAATACAATAAAATATCCTTAAATGATGATTAAAGTTGATCAAAAGGTAAACTAGGCCCAATCTGTTTATTTCACATGTTTTTAGAAACTTAACTCATTCTAACAACACTTTTAAAAATAACTAAAAGACACTCAAATTTTGATTGATTTGATTTTTAAACAATAAATATGAGTCTAGATTGTTTAATTTGGCTGGATATTAACCTGTATTTTGTGAGGGGTGGTTGGGGTTGATCAAAATTGAAAGCATGATTGAAATAAACCTTAATTCACAGTTTAGGTCTATATTGTGTAATGTAGGTCTATTTGTAAATAATTAAAATTTATAGCGATTTGCTAGGATTCAAATTCGAAAATAAAATGTAGATTAAGATTCGAGAAATAGTGGATTCGACCCATCTCTAATTAATAACATTTGATTGAGCTGTAAAACTATTTTATAATGGTAAACTTATCCAATATTGTCATCCATTTTGAATTGTCCTCGAGTGAAGTTGCATTGCTATGAGAAGACAATGAAAATAAAAATAGCTAAATAGATAAGCAAATAATTGATTAATCATTATTTTTACTATTTTCATTTGCTCCTTTATAAAAATTATAATTTAATTTAATAAAAAAATGTATATTGATTGTTTTTGAACTTAATATATTTAAAGTGCATGTTAATACATTCAACTACCAAACTAGCACTAGCTATTATTTAACTAATATAATTATACTGGTTAACCCGCCTAAAATCGATGTTGATCAACATTGCAATAAATATTTTACCAAACTTGTCATAATAAAATAAATAAAGCATTTACTATTTCACATATGCCAGGCCTCCACCGTGGTTCGGATTCCACGTTAAATTGTAGGTCCTCCATTTCATCTCACAATCACCCTACCATTACACATTAAGTGTAAGTGCGTATAACCCGAACGGGTAGTAAGACGCGGTCCTAATAATAATAATAGTAATAATAATACTATTTCACATTGTCTACTAGAAATATCCTCATTTTTAATTTTCAAGCACGAACATCAACTTTTATCTGCATTAAAAATGGGTTTGAAATAAATTTTGCAATAAGATAATTTCCAGCCAAACCTTTAGAAGGACAAGTGGAACAGAGCAGAGAGGAATGGAATTGGAACAGAAGACGTGATCATGCCAGTTTATTATATCAAGGACTAATAAAACATTTATAAATTATGTTTGTGATTCTTACGTTTTCTTAAAGGGCGAATAAAGTTAGAGGTATATTTTTGCTCATTGAAACTTAAAATTTTGTAATCTTTTTTTGGAATTGTTAGTGCAATTTTATGTATTTAAAGACATGATGTGTTGAAAACATTTCTTTTCCTATTATATTTTTATTTGAGTGTTGTTCTTATTTTAAAGTAGTGTTTTCTAACTAAGAAACAAATATTTTAATTTTTAATAAACTTTTTTAATCAGTGTCGCAATTATTTTAAGAACATGTGTTTTAATACATATTTTTAAAATCTCATATATTAAAGATGTGGTACTTATATTTTATGTTTGTTTTGACTTAACATTTTAAAATAACAGTAGGGCCCTGCTTATACTTATTTCCAGCTATAGACATGCTTCACTTTGCTCTTACGGCCATTTCCAAGATGTCATCTGCACACTATTGTGTACAAGAAGGAGAAACTTTTGGGTATTTCTCTCTCTTACACACTTTTAATAATCGTTCCCTAATTTTGAATGAATGTATTTTTAAATGTGTTAGTAAACCTCCCTTCATGCTGGTATTGGGAACACTCACTAGCAGCAGCTGACTTACATAATGTCTTTGGTCGCCATTTTATGTCGATAATTCAGTCTGGTTACAGTATTAGTACACTCAGCTTTTTAACTTGGCTGGATATTTTATATACAGTACCAGTACTAAATAATAACAATAACTTCTAAGTGTAGTAATGATAAAAAAAGAGGACTCTTAAACCTGTTACTATAAATACCAAGCTAGAAATTACTAAACTAAGTGAACAAGATATGCCTTTGGCTTGCAAAACCGTTAGTAGAACCGTGAACGCTAAGAGAGTTCTTAAGGAAATTAAAAGTGGTTCACCAGTGAACATTAAGTTATAATAAAACATGATAACTTTATTGATGTGGATTGAGGATCAAACCAAACATAGCGTGCCTCTAAGCGGATACATCCTTCAGGGCAAGGCCACTGCTGATGATGTATTCGAAGATAGCAGAGGCTGGTTTAATAAATTTAAATAAAGAAGCAATCAAAGTGCAGGGTGAAGCAGCTGGTGCCGATGTAGATGTTGCAGAACGTTATCCACATGAGCTAAGATCATTGAAGATGGTGAAGCAGCTGGTGCCGATGTAGATGCTGCAGAACGTTATCCACATGAGCTAAGATCATTGAAGATGGTGAATATATCAAGAAGCAGATTTTTAATGTTGTTGAAACTGGCCTTTATTGGAAGAAGATGCAGTTTAGAGACGTCAAAGCTGCATCTTGTGCTAGGGGATAATGCAGCTGGTGATTGCACGTCAAACCTGACGATGGGCCGTCACGTGGAGAATCCTAGGCTCCCTGTTTATTATAAACCAAATTCAAAAGTTCGGATGACTAGTATTCTATTCTCAGAATGGTTCACCACTATTTCAAGCCCACAGTAGAGGCTTATATATAATAAAAAAGATTCCTTTTAAGATCCTACTTGTTGCCATGCCCCAAGCCACCATAGATGTCTTACTGGTTTGTACAAGGAGATGTTTCTACCTGGTAATACAACTTCATCACTGCAGTCTATGGACCAAGGTGCGATCGCAGCATTTAGATCCTATTGCCTATGAAAAACTTTCACTGGGGCTATAAATGCCTTTGACAGTGATACAGTAAATGGGCCTGAACAACAACAAATTAAAACTATTTAAGAAAGGCTTCACAAATTTGGATGGCATAGAACTATTAGCGATGCATGAGAGGAGGTTAAGGAAACAACATTGAAAAGTGTTTGGAAGAGGGTAATTCCAGAACTTAGAAGAGGAAGTCGAGCATGATGGCTCTCATGACGAGGCTCTAACAGACCAAGATGATCTTCTGATTGAAGGGCAAAGAGGAGTCCAATCTTAATGATAGTTCTGCCGTCCCTAAAGAAATACAACCAGTAGAATTAGAAAAATATATCAAATTTATTTAATTGGGGATGGCAGCTTTTAAGAAGAATGACCCAAATATTGAAAGAAGTTCTAAAGTGAATGCAAGTCTTTGTAACAATATTGCACATTAGAAGAAAATTCACGAGGTAAAGTTAATTGTTTTCCTA
This sequence comes from Timema douglasi, assembly GCA_901482245.1. Taxonomy (NCBI): domain Eukaryota; kingdom Metazoa; phylum Arthropoda; class Insecta; order Phasmatodea; family Timematidae; genus Timema; species Timema douglasi. The sequence continues at coordinate 16,874 of CABEEJ010009185.1, forward strand.
CTTTAAGAAAGTACCATCTCAACTGTCAACATCAACAGCAATACAAACCCCTGCAAGAGCATCCAAACCGAATACGATTCATTGAAAAGTCAGGCGGTGAAAATGTGCCATCTTCTTCGTCCTTCCTACAATAAGTGTGCTTTTAACTGACGATGAAGATATTTTAAGGCAAGCAAAGTATGTACTTTAAGTCATGTACTACTACTTTTGTTTTGGTTTTTAGGCCTAGTACATCATACTTTACAGCGCGGCCTTGGAACATAAACCACCGTATAAACGACGCCATACTGTACGAATATATACTCAAACACGACTACAGCTTGGGAGTTTTTATAAATATTCAAATTGAACAAAAAACAAAAGCTCAGTGAGCCCTCGAGGAGAATCTTAGAGAACGTGAGCAAGTAAAGGAGGAATAACAAGAGGCTGGAAACAGTTGATGTACTGGAGTTGTTTTCTCCAGGACAGCGAACATTTCATACTGTCATACTTTTAAAACGCATGACCACCTTTTTACTATAACAATATGTAAAAATTTAGATTTGATTTATTTATTTTATAAAAGAAAAATTCTCTACACAAGTTATTTTCAACCTTGTAGGGGTTTGTTCGAGACCAAAACTCCAATGCTAGAGTGAGATTAGAATTGAACCCTGGTCCTCTGTCATGGATGGGTGATGTTTAGCCTGCGTGACCCCCCCCTGATGGCAGATGGATGTGAACCAAGCGAGCTCTTGCTCCGTCACTCACCTAAACACGAGATCGTTACCACACGGGGATAGCCCACAACTTAAACCATTTTTACCATTTCTATTTTAATATTGCAACTTGTTATAATCATTATAACAACTTAAGAGAATAGAAACGCAAGCACATGTGAGGGTGAGATTCTAAGGGTGGAATTCACTGTTATAAACACATATTAGCGGGTGTGGGGGTAGGGAGGGATGGGGTCATCTGGGTCATCTGGACCAACTGGCGCACACTTCTTTACATCACAGACTAGCTTTTTACTAAATTGAATTAAAAAAATAAGAAACAACTTATTACATACATAAACTTGATAGCATACTTCAAATTACTACACAATATTTGAGATTAATACCAACGAGACTTAGAAAGGTAACAATACAGACCAAAACTTGCAATAATTGTTTTTTCAGTGCTACCGTATTCATGTTGTAAAGTAATATATTTACATGTCTACAAGATACTTGTGGTAAGAAGCTATAGCGAGTTATTCTGCCTTTGTCCGTTCTCGGAGAGGGGTTGTAGAGAGTGCGACTTGTAGAGTGTCTGTAGTGGAGCGTGGAGCAGCTCCAGGATCTGAGGGAAGCTGGGTTCTGGAACAACGGCACTCGTTACATTTCTACAAGCATGTATTGGGCACTTCACTTAGAATAAACTTAGTCCAGGCTCCAGCCATCATTGTGCTAGTACTTACTAATATTTTGGACAAGTCTCGAGCACTATGAGAACACAAGCAGCTGTTTGAGTCAGGGGTACCAACTACAATGGGCAATCTGAGGTACCAGGGATGGCAAAGCTTTTCTGAATAACTCAAATATTATTGTAAATATTGTAATAATGTCTATATTTTACATTTAATTGTCAAAGTGGGTGTCCAAGACATTATTAATTTTATTTCTGGTTCGACAGCACACTTAGTACAAGCCAGAATGTTTTCTAACTATTGACTTAATAATAATTGTTTACACCCATTCAGGTTACATGCTTATGTACTATTATAGGGATTGGGAAGGTTATATTTAGAGGAAGTGCACCCACATTTGAAACAACCACCTTAGTTCGCCTGACAGATTCTAGATTCAATTTACTTGTCAACTAATGCGAGAGTAGTGCTTTAGACCACTCTGACACCCAAGTGGGGTTTTATTGTCGTCGTAGGTGGTCTTAGGTTTAGACACAGCTGGGGTCAACTGACTCTTCTTGAGCGGTAAAAATCTGTAGCACAACGTTTTTCAGTCCCATGTCGGTATGTGAAGACATCTTTTAAAGAAGAAGTGGTCGGCTCTTTCCCGCTTGCTAATAAAACATTCTCGTGTGCTGAAATAATTTGTTGATTCAGGAAGTGCACGTTAACTAGCGCAAATAAATAATACAATGTTGGAAGAAGTATTGTTTGTTTATGTTTTAGTTGCCATCTCTGTGCTTGCCTCACGGAGCACTTCATCTCAGATACCAGAGGGGGTTGTTTGCATCACAGCCAGGCAATGTCTGCAGAGTTGATTGAGCCTGCAAGTGGTTGGTATTATAATAACATCTTCCAAGAAAGACATAGTTGTAGTTTATATCGCATCATCATAGACCTGTGTGGCAATTGAACAATTTCTCGGAGGAAGACGACGAGAAGCAAGGGGAGAAAGTCCACTTTAGGTTTATAGTTATTTTTCAGATTTATAATTTTATAATCCTTTTAGACCTAACTTTCCCATCTATTCAAATAAAAACATATAAAATGATAAGCTTATGGAAATTTGACCAGAAAGAAAACAAATGCAGGAGTATAGTCTGTTTGAATTGGGCAGATAAAAGGGACACAAGCTTTGATTCAGTTGCAGTCATGGCTTGAAGCAATACATTTAAATTTTATCTCTTAGGAATTTTAAAAGAAAAGAATTTGTATACTAAAAGATGGTATCTTAATTTATTTTTAAACTGTAAGTTTTCCAAATAAAAACTAAATTATATATATTTTTTTACAGTGTTGAGTAAGGTCTTGGCCTAATGAAATTATTTCAATAATTGTATATTTTTAATATAAACATATATACATTATAAAAATAGATTATAAGGAGGATTAAAAAGTTGTTAAATACCAAATTCATGGATAAATTTAAATAACTACTTATACGACAGCCGGTGACCTGGTGGTCTAGGGGTAAGGTGTCAGACTTCTGTGCTGGCGGCCGGGGTTCAATCCTCGGTCCCGGCACAGATTTA
>CABEEJ010009186.1:6713-19827 GCA_901482245.1 Timema douglasi
AAATGTGAGGGCTTTGTTACGAGTTGATTAGGGTGAAAAAGTTAATTTGGGTTCTAGGATAAATTTTTATCATTGCAGCTAGGGATCAACATTTTAAATTACTTTAAGAGCTCTGTTTAGGCTCAGACGAACATATTATCGAGTTTTATTTAAGTATTGTTTGCTATTTGTAGCCGGTACCGAGGGACCGTAACACACCGAACACTTCAGAATCAGAGATCATTCTTCATAGCACCAAGGTGATTCGTCTCATATTTCAGAAACTGGGGAGGGGAGAGAGGAAGTGATGTCTTACCAGTTACTATCTATATACTGGCCAAGGCATGATGGCTTACAGTAACTAGCTATTCCCTGACCGAGGAGAGATTTGGCTTACATTAGCTAGATATTCCCTGACCAAGGAGAGATGGCTTACAGTAGCTAGATATTCCCTGACCGAGGAGAGATGGCTTACATTAGATAGATATTCCCTGACCAAGGAGAGATGGCTTACAGTAGCTAGATATTCCCTGACCGAGGAGAGATGGCTTACATTAGATAGATATTCCCAGACCGAGGAGAGATGGCTTACAGTAGCTAGATATTCCCTGACCGAGGAGATGGCTTACAGTAGCTAGATATTCCCTGACAAAGGTGAGATGGCTTATAGTAGCTAGATATTCCCTGACCGAGGAGAGATGGCTTACAGTACCTTTATTAGGTAATGGGTTTTCCCTGATGACATGTGCCAGTTTGGCGGCTCGACAAGACAGGAATAGATTGTGACCTTGAAACCGTGGGCTACGTCATTGACTCTGGCAACCCTACCCTCAGCAATGAGTTTTTTACCGGTGATGTCGCAACTAGTCATCGCAATGTCACAACCCCCTATGTGGTAATGGGGTTTTCCCGGTAGTGTCGTAACTAGAGAGCATTGACACAGCTCTAATTGTGCACAATCAGGGGCCTCGGAATCCTCAGTTAGGGGACGCTATCCCCCACCAAAAAAGTCCACTAAAATTGGTTGTTTGTAATCGTCCGTCGACATGCGTGGATGTAGGTATCCGTCATGGACTGGAGGAGTAAGGTAGAAATGTTCCAGAATTTACGTGAAGTGAGGGAGAGTAGAAAATAACCCCAGTTCACTCAAACAAGATTCGAACCTATGACCTCCCCCGCCATAGCTATATGAGTGACACAAACACTTTCTGGCAAAACGTGCGGTAGGGATGATTAAGAAAATTTTCCGGAGGGACACCACTGAGGATTCGATTCCCACCCCCATCAGAATAAGATGAGCTTGACATTTCAACGGTGTGCACACCTGTATTCGAACCTCAATATCTTTAAAACGGTCATACTTCCTGCCCCCCCAGGATTTTCGAAAGGGTTTTGCCGGTCGATCAGATTTTTCTATACTGGGTAGAATGTGTACTCGCATTTGCTTCAACAGGTCACGATCTATTCCTTTCTCGACTCGTCTTAACGAGTCGCAAAACTGGCGCCAGGTATGATTCATGAGGGTTGCGACAGTGCGATGACGTCATCGGGAAAACCCATTGCCGGCGGAGGGTTGCCAGGGTCAATGACCTAGCTTACAGTTTCAAAGTCACGATCTATTACTGCCTTGTCAAGCCACCAAACTGAAGCCAGTCAGGGAAAGCCCATTGCGACATCATTCAAGGTCACGATCTATTCTTGTCGACCCACCAAACTGGCGCCTGTCATCGGGGTAAACCCATTATCACATAACGGGTTGCGGACACATACCTCTAAGGAGGGGAAGAGAAAGGAATCTCAAGGCAGGGGAACTATTTATCACACTCTACCCCAAACGGTCGTCAGGATAGGTTGGTGCTGTTTGTTCCGGGAAGGGAAAGGCAGTCCCACAGAGCGAGGGAGCAGTCACTGTAACTTAGCTCGTTCTGTGCCGTGGCGATGTAAGGAGGGTGGGTAGTGGAGGAAAAGTGAAAGGGGCATTAGGGCCGTAATACGCTGTCAGCAACTCAGCGTTTACACTCTTCGCTTCGCTGCCGTCAGGATAGCTTCGTGCTCCGTGTTCCCCCTGATGACGAGGGAAGAACGCCCGACGCCGTGGACTGCACACCAATAAGTAAATAAAAAAACTCAAACGTCCCATCTCATTCCTACCCAGACATAAATAACCAATGAGTACATATAAAAAAGCAATTAGCATACATATAAAAGCAATGAGCATACATATAAAATCAATGAGTATACATAAAAAACAAATAAAACAAGAAAATACAAGTACCAACATGTTTGGAACAAAAACTAACATGTCTGGAAATAGGGGGAGGGGAAGGGGGTAGGAAGATGGGAGGGTGAAAATAAACAGCCAATCAGAGAGCGAGGGTGCGTGATCACGTGACCAGCTCTAAGTCAATCAGCGTCGGGGTCAGTCAAAGGTCAAATTGGAGCCATATGCCATCCTAGTTTGATAACAGCTCTGAATAAAGGCTCTTAACTACCAAGAGACGGCAAAATTCAAGCACTTTTCCCGAGTATTTTCCTGATGCTCAAAATTCAAGCATAATTACCAGTTTTCTTTACCACTGGCCACCCTGTTAATATATATATAGTGTCAAGATGTTACCATTTAATTACTATTTTTTGTTTAATTGATTCTTGTTTTAGTTAGTCAATCAGGCTTATACATAGCTACCAACAATTGAAAGGAAACATAAGTAAATTATAAGACTCTCAACAAATAGTATATATAAAAAAGGTCAAACTGACAATTGCGACCAAGTTACACTGAATCTGACATATTCCTATTAACTTTTAACACTGGTAGTTAAACAGGGTTGCTACTATTTTATTAATACAAAATTCCCTTTTTTCCAGAAGGAATTCCCACGTTTTCAAACACTTTAGAAAGTAATACATTAATTAAATTTAATTATATAGAATTTGCAGTTAAATGTTTAAATTCACAAATTTTTAAGATTTAAAAAAAATGTAATGTGAAATTTCCTTTCCCATTTTTTCCCCAGACAAATAAGTGTTTTCTTGGCTCTCCGAGTGTGTGGAAACCCTGAAAAACCAGTTCTATCCAGCTTGCTTTCCTGGAAGAGCAAGTGGAGGCGAGCCTCATGCAGCAAGAGTAATTGCATAGAGGCTAGCTAAAATTATAAATGTAAATACATTTGAGACTACTGTATAAATAGGAAAAGTAATATTCGTTCTTAAGCCACTTAATTTAATGAATAATATTGTCAATTTATATGTATGATTTAATAACTATAAACTCAAATCTATGTTGCGAGGTGTTTTTAGACAACAGATATGTGAAAGAGATCCCACTGATTTTCCAGAAACAAACTTTCTAAATATTGCTACTTCTTCTTCAATTGTTAGAACACCACTTTCACATGGTGATCCTGAAAACTCTTTGATAGTCATAGTAAGGAAGCGGATATGGTCAATGATGTTTGCAAGCTCAAAACGAAGCGTGTGTCCATCGTCTTGCAAGTCATGATTATGACAAGAAACTCTGGCCCAGCGGATCATTGCATCAAATAATTCAACCTCAGATGTAATATTTAAGTAACGTTGTTCTACAATTGCTAGCACAGAGCTATGGCTTAAGTTTACAAATTTTGGATGAGCAAGAACTACTTGTGTATCTTTTCGCAATATGCGCATGGCACATTCTTTCAAATAGTTTAAATTAAAGCGAGTTGCACAATCTAAGGCAATAAAAACATCATCTGGATCACGAGGCCAAATAAATTCAACACACTCACGCATTAGTTCATCTAACATGTATTTATCAGCAGCATAGAGTACATCAACAGCCTGAGCTTTAGACTCAAATTTCCAACTGGCCCTGTAAGCATGTTTTAACATGATGACAAACACATCTGGACCAATATCTGTCACACTAATGACACTTTCTTCCTTTAAACTGCCAAAAAACATTCGATCAAATACCGGACTTACACACGCTAACAAAACTTTGGAGGCCTTTACGCTGACTGGTGTATCTACTCCGATCATAAACTCACAATCACTACCAAGACCTGTATCTATAAATTTGGCAGCTCTTTCCATAAGTGACTCGTTTTTATGAAAATGATGGAGAACTTCCATGTTGATAGCCTCATCTAAAGAGTATGATGCATTGAGAGAATATGTAACAGAACCAAATATCAAGTGTGCTTCTAGTATCATCATATCATCTTTAATATATTCATCATATTCATCTGAAAGATTCAAAAGGGTGGTGAAAGCTGCGTTCCCAAAACTGGGCATCATTTTACTAAACACGTGATTAAAGGATTCCGAAAAGAATTTTCCTCCAGTATTTTGATTGATAAGTCTAATTTCAAATTCAACATGAAACGTCTTGGTAGAATTTTGGTAAGCTTCGTTGCACAGCAAGAATACTCCAAGATCATCTGTAAATTCTCGCTTAAACTTGAGTGTCCAGGAAGTATTGTTGAAAATGTGTGGATGAGAAGATTCTGAGAAGGTTTTGATTGACAGTTTATTAAACATATCAGTAATTTCAAGTTTAATCACTCCTTCAGCAACAAAGATGCTCTTTCGGACAAACTGAAAAACAAAAATAAGATATGTTGTATCATTCCATATATTTTTAAGGTTCATATATTAAAATTGTCATTTCAAGAGCCCTAAAAGCTAGGTTCAAAGCTATGTACCTACATTATTTTTACCAAACAGGTTTTATATGGATTAAAGAGACATAGGGGAGGGTGGGTCACCATGAGACAAATCAAATTTCACCCTTAATTCAAATATTAGCTAGAACAAAATCTAGTGGCAGACTCAAGAACTAACTGCCAGGCCATAGTTCTTTTTGCAAATGGTTGCATGCTGTTGCTTCCAAATTATTGTTTTCAGTTTATATTTTGTGTTGAAAAGTTATTTTTTGGAGTAATTTTACAGTTTGATTTGCATTCGAAAACAAAACAAAAGGATTCACTTAGGTTGGCCATAAATGTTTTATTCCAGCCTTTCTGGGCCTCAATGAGACAAAATATTTGGGCCACGATGAGACATGTCTCATTGTGACCTATGTACATACTTTGATTATAAGATTCCTATATAGTAAATTTAATTATTATTTTCCAATAAAATATAAGTCTAGTCTTGAATAAACATCATACTGTAGTTTTTGTTCTTTCTTACTATTCCTATCATTAATTATCATGTCGAGAGGAAGGAAAACGAAAAGCCAAAAGAGAACTTTCTCTGAAGAAAATATGCAGAATGCCTTACGGCAAGTTTTGTTGGGGGAAGAAGGCAAAAAACTGTATCTTCAGGAAGTTGCTTCTTTGAATCGGGTATCATTTCAAACATTGCAAAGATATGTTAATAAACAAGTTAATAATCCTAACCTTGAAGTCGAAGTTAGAATGGTCGCTAACTACAAACACCGTTTAGTTTTCAATTCATAAGAGGAAAAATCTTTAGCAAACTACATGGTCCAGTGTTCTAAAATGTGCTATGGGAAGTCAATTAAAGATTTTTGTGAGTTAGCCTATGAGATGGCAAAGATTAATTCAAAAGCTATGCCTCCTTCGTGGGGAATAAAACATAACGCTGGGATTGATTGGCTCCAGGGTTTCTTAAAGAGACATCCAGAGCTGAGTATCCGACAACAAGAAGGTTGTAGTATCTCCTGGGCAACTCTCTTCAACAAATATAATGTCAGGCGATTTTTTTAACAATATCGAGAACGCATACAGTCACTCTCAGAAATTTTCAGTTGGAAGTCGTGTATATAATTTGAATGAGACTGGAACCACCACAGTTCAAAAACAAAAAAAGGTAATAGCTGAAAAAGGCACTAAGCAAGTAAGTAAGTAAGTGCACAAGTGGAGAACGGGAAACGTTGGTAGCGACTTGTATAGTAAGTGCAACCGGGAACTCCTTACCGCCAATTGTAGTATTTCCTCGTAAGAATTTCAAAACGCATATGGTGAATGGTGCCCCACCCGGAACTTTGGGTATTTTGAGTAGTTCTGGATGGATGACAGGGGAAATATTTCCTTCTGTTATGAGACACTTTACAGCACACACTAGCTCCACTAAAGAAAATCCATCTATGCTTATTTATGATAATCATGAAAGCCATCTTACAATAGAAACTCTTAACCTTACGAAAGAAAATAAGAGTTACTATAGTTACTCTGCCACCTCATTGCAGTAACAAGTTGCAGCCACTTGATGTGTTTGTATTCTACTCATTTAAGGAACACTTCAATTATGCTGAAGATGCTTGGCTTCTTCACAATCCTGGGGTTCCTTTGACCATATATCAAGTTGCCAATTGTGTAGGAATAGCACATAAACGAGCAATGAACCCTTCTAACATCAGGTCAGGGTTCAATAAAACAGGAATCTACCCATTTTATAGAAATATATTTACAGATGATGATTTCATGACTAGTTCTGTAACAGAGCGTGATTTACCAGGTACTTCAAATGGGCCTGTGAATGTGGTTTCTGATGAAATTCAATATACGTCCTTACAATTAACCTCACAGAGAGTCCCATCAATATCCTCTAAACTATTTTCAGCTAATGATTCTTCAGAAAAAATCCATAAAAGTTCACCTAGTTCAGATTCTTCCAGATTAAACTTAAATTCATCAGAGAAGAACCCGCCTCGGTGGCATAGTTAGTTAACGCGCCAGTTGTCTTGATCTCGACTGCCGAGGATAGGGAGATCGAGGTTCGAATCTCGGTTGGGTGAACTGGTTTTTTCCCCCCTACGGTTTTCCACTCTCCCTCCACGCAAATGCGGGTTCACTTCCTCTAAATTCAACCTTCCCAATTCCTAATCCATTAGCGTAATTAAGTACTTAAGCGTATAACCCGAACGGGTAGTAAGACGCGGTGCTAAATAAAAATTTTAAAAAATCACAGAAGAAACTATTCATCGGCCCTGACAGTTTCAAAGGGTTTCCAAAGGCAGGAGCAAGAAAGAAACAAAAGAAGTAAGCAACGCAAAGTAAGCAGCTCCATACCAACTGACACTCAGAAGAAAAACAGAATTGAAAATAAAACAAAGGAAAACGTAAATTGTCATTGGTAAGAAAAGAACTCTCCAATAAGAAAAATAAAATAATAAATAGTGAGCCATTATCATCAGAAGATGAAGATTATTATGGCCTGTGATAGTTCCGATGATGAGACAGAGTGGCCACCAGAAGTTGACCCAAGTGGTTTAAAAGAGCTGGATCATAAACCAGAGTGTGATGATTTTGTTTTAGTGCACTTCAGTACAAAGAGAGATATTTTTTATATTGGTACTGTTGTAGCCCCTAGTGTATCAGGGAGTGATGTAGAAATTAGTTTCTTGAGAAAGTGTGTTAAAAAATTAAGGAAATTTCTTTATTCCTCATGTAACTGATTTGGCTTCAGTTCCTCTTGAGGATATAAAAATGATATTTCCAAAACCATTATTTTCTGGCAATACAAAAAGGCTTCAATCATTCTACAAGTTTGAAATTGATTTTAGCTTACTGAACATTTGTTAGCAACACAAAGAATATCGAAGGACAGTAGCAACTATAAGTCTATATATGTTTTTATTTTTATTTTTTAATGTGTTTGTTTAAAAAAAGGAACTTAATGAATAATTGATAAACAATATCTGAATTAAAAATTATCATTAGCTTAAAGGTTTTTTTATCATAAAATTAAAATTGTATATATTTGTTTCATTGTGGCTCAATTGGTGTCTCATCATGGCCCATCTGTGAAATAGGTATAAGAAAGTTTTGTCTTAAGTTTATGAGAATATTTCTCTTTATCAAATTAAATAAATTTACAAAATTACAAAAATAAAAATGTTTATTTTGTCTCATGGTGGACCACCCACCCCTACTTGGAAGTTGAAGCTACGATTGATTTATTAATTTCTAAAGTAAAAATATTTTAAAATGGAAATTACATTTTTGGGTATTTGTGTGGATAAGTAGTTAATAGAACAAGGCTTTGTTATTTAGCTGTGTACAATGTATTAGACCCCTAAAGTGGTAAGACTTCTATTAATATTTTGCCCATTTAACTACAGTCCCATTGTAAGTCTTCTTCAGGGGAATTCTGAATGCATTTTGAGATTCTCACACTACCCCAGTAAGCTTGTAATGCAATATAATTTAGAATTTTTGTTTCAAATGGATTATATAGAATACTATTTACTTTGTGATTTTGTTTACCAGTTTTGAAATTGTAAAAGGTTTCAAAGTGATTTAAGAGTTTACAACAATGACAACCTTAGGTGATATTAATCCAATAAATAATTATCATAATAAGGTTAAATATGGGCTGAATTTGATTATAATCAGGAAGTTGTCAGTGATAACCCGGCCAGGTGGAGTGATTGCAATTATATTTTAAATATTATAGCAAGGCAATGAAACTTACCTTCTCTGAAGAATCAGAATTTCTCTCAAATTTTACTAGTTCTTTTTCTGAGGATGGCTTTTCTTCAGAGGCACAAAGGGACACATCTGACATTTTTATTCAGGAAATAATGAGATCAAGAGCCTATAAACAAAAATTAGGTAAAGTTGCTAATTATATTTTAAATATTATAGCAAGGCAATGAAACTTACCTTCTCTGAAGAATCAGAATTTCTCTCAAATTTTACTAATTCTTTTTCTGAGGATGGCTTTTCTTCAGAGGCACAAAGGGACACATCTGACATTTTTATTCAGGAAATAATGAGATCAAGAGCCTTAAACAAAAATTAGGCAAAGTTGCTTAGTGCTATCGCCAAAATATGCTAGGCAATTTAAAAAAAAAAATCAAATGGAAGATAATGGCGAGATCACGATCAACTTAACAGTAACTATAACATTCACTCAAAGTTACCTTAAAGTAAATAAAGTTGTGTGTGATCAGGATTCACATAGATTAACGTTACAACTCAAGCAAAACACAAACAATGAATTTTAGCTGTTTGTAAACAAATTGTTGCCTAAAAATGAAACCCAATCAATTAGGGCTGATTAGGCTACAAGTACTTGTAATAGAATTTTACTGTGTATTCAAAATAATGTGTAACAAAGAGGTTATGACGTTTTAGAACCATGCAAACAAATTAAAACAAAGAATTTGTCTGCATTCCATAAATTAACAAATGACAAGAACTAAATAGCAAGCACTGTTGATGTCACTCGCAAGATGATTGGCTTGCTAGAACACGTGGTACCTACACTCAACGTGAAATTTCTCCTCTGGACAACTCTGAAGTAAAGTGAACGTTAAGTTAGCTGCATCAAGACGGCTTCCATTTAAAAACACAAGGATACTCTTTAAGTTATGTTACACTACATTACATGAACAAAGAGTGAGCATTATTGATTGTGATCACAATATTACAAGGGTAGGCAAAAATTGCTTACCTTTTAAGGAGATGGGAAGATAGTATATTTAGTACATTTATATAGTTTAACTGTTTTCTGACTACAGTTTGTAATTGTTTCTTTTCCATCACACATCACAGTTTATAGTTCTACATTCCGAGGGGAAAGAATGTGGCAATCCAGACTCATTCACACAATGACTCATTTTTATTTCTTCTGCTCTCCTTGACACCTCTTCTTTTTATTATTTCATAAACATAATTAATAGATCACTTAACAATCATGAACCAATAATATTTAGGTATTATTGTATTTTGAGTTGGTGGGATTCATTTGTTAGTGTAGATCAGTCATATGATATGGCCTGATCAAGGATTGTGTGTGACTCGTGGACTTTATTATGAACCAACATACAATTTTGACAACATTTTCTTTTAATATACCTTTAAGAAATACTTAATCTCAGATTGTGGCATTTGGAAATTGGCCTTTATTTGGGGAAATCTAACAGGTGAGATTGGTAAACCAAATATTTACTTTCTACACACCAAACATTGATTTAAAAAAAAATGTTAAATTTGTGCACCAAAATGTGCAATGTGTGTGTGAACAGTTATTTTCTCTTATAGAAAGGAACAAACCTCCAAGAGAATGTGGCTTACAGACACACATTTTTCATCTGTTAGAAAGCCAAGTCACCACAAATGTTAAAGCCCTGCACTAAATACCATTGCTGCAAATAAAAGGTATCATATTTATTGAGGGTAGAGTCCACAGTAAGTTTAAAAAATGTTTATGTATATTTATAATTATTTTTTTAAGCACTATGCCTTACTACTCTTAATATGTTTATATGAATAAGAATTTCTTGAAATGAGGCCCTCCCAGTGTTTTCAATTTTATATTTTGCCCAGCCAATCCATACAATAGAGGAATTTTTGTTAAAAATAGTATTTAAAGGAATACCAGATATTTTTAAGACATAACATAGGAAACTACTTATATTACATGAACCAAAATGTTAACTTTCAAGTTTTTAGCTTTAAAGTATGTTTTAAGGTCATGTTTTGCATAGTAATATGCTAGGGTCGATCATCTGTAGTGAAATGTATGAACAGTTGGTACCCTTGGATTTTTGAAGCTGTGATTTGTAGTGAAAGAGGTTGTGTTTGATACAATCTGAGAAAATCAGCAGTCAAGTTAAGTTTCCTTATGTATTTTCTTTAGTAGTAAATTATTAAGGTAACAGTGCCACATCAGTTACAAAAAACAAATAAAAGTTAGCATACTGATTATCAAAATTAATAGCAGTGAAACTCTCCAAAAGTAAGGTTATATTACATTTAAACTTGGCTATTATTTTTTATTTATCTTTATATTTAATCTTTTAATAAAAAACTATGTAACAAATGTTACATAAATAGTGTAACATCCGTTACACTTTGTATCATTCCAATTTATAATGTAGAATATATTTAAATGTGATGTGTGTTTGAACTTTGAAGACATCATCATCAGCTGACTTATTAAGCAACAAAGAAATTGGTTTATTCAGTTGTTTATACTTATATATTTGCCTATATGAAATGATTTTTCTTTTATCATTTAATTGATTTAGTTAGTTATTTTTAATTAAATCTACCTTTATAATAGAAGTTCTCAACAACTGGAACAATTGGGAAAATGATTTAGCCTGTTTTTTATAAACCAAACACAGAACATAGACGTATCATTTTATGTATTTCTGTTGTTCTAGATCATGAGTGTGGAATTTTCACAAAGGCAGCCTAAATTCAATAGTAAAATGGCAAAGTGCAGAGCAAAACTGAAGAAAAAAAAACTTAAGAGAAATGGTCTGCATATCTTGATACAGACAAGGAAAGAAAAAAGTACAAGAGAAAGAAGGCAAAAGAGACCATGAGTGTTGCAGCAAAATAGAAAGAAGCGACACAGAAAAGGGTGAAAGCTTGGCGACAAAAGAAAAGGGCAGAAAACCCCTGCATTGAGTCTACACCTGAAAAGATTCTAGGTCCCTATACTTGTAAAATTATCTTGCTTAAGGCAATTTACAAGGTACGTAAAGATTTACTCCTTAGTCCAAAAAAAAAGAAAAAAGTTGTTATGCATCAACTTTTAAAAGATAAATCAAGCAACAATGAGTTACTTAAATTGGCAAAAAAAAAAACACGCCAAAAAAGATTTTGCCAAAAACTACTATTGAGCCAATTTTAAAGTTTTGTGAACATGATGAAACCAGCAAACACCTGAAAAGAGAGACTATGTGGCCATGAGGATTGATAAGACAATGCTTCTCCAAGTGGGACAATGTATATATCACAAGTATAACAATACAACACTGAGAAGAATGATGCATCAACGAGAAGGAGAATGCATTGCCAAGTCGCATTAATAACAGTATTTGTTGCATATTTAGCAAAGATTATCTATACAAGGTGCGACCACAAAGTAAGGTCTGCCAAATAAAAAACACAGGTGGAGTCGCACATGTGCAATTTGATAGAGTAGCTTATCAGCTTTCTGCTGAAAACTTTACTTCTATTACATTTTTGTTTGGTGTTCTGTGAGAGTGATTTAAAATGAATGCTTTTATAAATAATCCTGCCAGTTGTGAGATTTGTAGTGCCTTATGATTTTTCTTAGCAGAAAACATTTGGAGCCGCAGAAATTCACTGTCGGATTTGTAAGGTTTACAGGCCTGATGTGATGAGTAACAGTAAGGTATAACAGTGGGTCTGTATATTTAAAGGTCTCACCATATGTGCATCAGAGTGCGGTGGCCGACCAAGTGTGTTGATTGGCAGTTTGGCGGAACGTTTGAAAACAAATATTTGTGGGAATCGCGATTTCACAGTTTCAGAACTTTATTATGAATTTACAGAAGTTTCTTAGTCACGTATTCATAAAAGGTTAGATTTTGTTCATTGATATAGCTTATGATAGTAAAAATGTAAACTATTACATAGGCTTGTTAAAATACTTTTGGTGTCATGTGGTGACATTCTATTAAATATATACATCCTAAAATATTAAATTTAAACTCAGCTGAAGTTTTTTTAAATTTGTTTGGTTACCATAAATTATTTTCAATATTAATTGTACCCCACCGACTGCCCCAATTTTTTTTTTTAACTATCAAAATATTATTTATTGATAAACATTTTTGCAAACATAAAAACATGGTGAATTTAAAACAAAACAAAAAAACTGTATAAATTTAAATAAGAAAAATATCTACCCACCTAAAGTGAACTTTTGGTTATATTGTTTAACATGACCTTGAAAGCTGGAACTAGAAATTTCTCGTTTAGGCCTGTGTTCATCCACATAAAGCATTCAATATGATAACTAAGTGTATCGCTAGGACTACATGTAGGCCTACTATTTGTTTTAATCCCTCTATTAATGGTTTTTACCTAAAACATGTTACACAACTTTGAAACGCAAAATAAATGTAATGACTTCCCAAAATTGAATAAACCATTTGTAATAACCACATTTTTTAATTAAATTAAACAAAAGACCCAAGCAACAAAGTCGGAGTAGGCCTAACACATATTGATGACGTTATGGAAATAATACGACATAATTTATGTATATTCATTATTATGATACTTTTATAACCTAGCGTGACCTGGTGGTCTAGGGGTAAGGTGTCAGACTTCTATGCTAACGGCCGGGGTTCAATCCTCGGTCCCGGCACAGATTTATCTGATTACCAAACCCTTCCTTCACCTCTGACAAG